>CAUYPK010162011.1:0-28309 GCA_963574355.1 Loris lydekkerianus
GGCAGGTCAGAGGGCTCAGGGTCAGCAATGCTTGGGGGTCTTGTGCTGCTTCTTGTGCTGGGTCCAGACAAGGGGCTGCTCTGTGCCCCTAAGGAACCCCTGATAGGATCAGTGCCTGGGGGGCTGCCACCTGTAGGGCCACACTGTGGAGGCAGCTGCTGCTGCTGCTAGAGAGGGAAGGCACTGTATGGTGGGGGAGGAGTTGGAGGTCGGTTCACCACTTCCTCATAAGGAGGTAGTAAATAGTTTGGCAAAAACCTGAAACAAAATGGCAGCACTGAGTAATTGTGGGCTTCCTGGTAGGCGATCGGGTTGATTTCACGTTGCAGCTGCTGAGCCTGAAGGCGGTGCTTGGCTCCACGGTGGTGGCAGACGCAGCAGCAACTGAGGATGATGATGATGGTCCACACCAGCCAGAACCACCAGAGTTCATAGTAGTAGTTACAGCACTGAGACTGTCCACAGCAGTGTCCTGTGTCACAGATGTAGCTTTGATTGTTGGTACCCACACAGGCTTCTTTATCCTGCAGGGGTTCAGCCCTGGCTGACAGGGGACCAGGCAGCGCCCGGAGGAGCAGGAGCGCCACGCCACCCAGAAGCCTTCTCCTCTCCATCCCGGTCCTGCTCCTGCTCCTCCGCCAAGGCTCCGCCACCTCCCTCCTCCTCCCGCTCCTCCTCTGCCCTCTTCTTCCCTTCTTTTCCTGTTTCTTGAGTCACATTTTGTTTTGTCATTGTTTGTTATTTTCTATGCCCAGATGTTCTCATATAGCCTCCAGCATGTTATGTTGACCCTAATGCATGATTTCAGATGCTTCATCCTAATCTGAGGATGAGTGCAGGTCAGGATTGTCTTATTTGATCCTTCTTCTCACTGCCAGGCTTTTGAAGACAAATTAGAGAAATATGGTAACTGGTGCCACTAGCACGAGTGAGGCAGCTGCTGGGCTCTTCAGCCTTGTTCCAGTTTATTCTAACAAGCCATAATTGTTGTTATCAACTTTCTACTTTAGTGTTGGTGTTTCTGTGAAAAAGTTATATTGTGTTGTAAAGGAAATATTAACTCTAATTTTGGGGGGAATTCTTTTCATTCTTAGGAAAGTTTCAGCATCTTGGACTCTGGAATTTATCGTATCATCAGTAGTAGAAGAGGCAGTCAGTCAGATGAAGACTCTTGCTCCCTTCACAGCCAGACCCTCTCAGAAGATGAGAGACTTAAAGAATTCACCTCACAACAGGAGGAAGAGCTGCCAGAGCAGTGTTGTGGCTCACATGGAAGTGAAGGTGATAAATGTCTTGTTGGTTGCTGATGTGAAATTGCTATTTCCTTTTTTTTTTTTTTTTTTTTAGGAGACATAGTCTCATTCTATCGCCCTTGATAGAGTGCAGTGGCATCACAGCTCACAGCAACCTCCAATTCCTGGGCTTAGGTGATTCTCTTGCCTCCCCCTCCCAAGTAGCTGGGACTATAGGCGCCCGCCACAACCCCCAGCTATTGTTTTATTGTTGTTGCAGTTTGGCCAGGGCTGGGTTTGAACCTGCCACACTTAGTATATGGGGCTGGCACCTTGCCCACTGAGCCACAGGTGCCGCCCCAAACTGCTATTTTCTATGAGTCCTTGTTACAGGATGATCTTGTGCATAGTTTCCAAGGTGTTAATAACTTTTAGCATTTGATAGACTTTTATGCAGGCCTATATATCTGCTCATCCCTGGAAGAGTGGGTTTTTATTTCATTTTCTTTCCCTTATGTTTAGGCTAACGTTAGTAAAGGTCCTAATTTTGATCAAGCATCAAAATACTGGAAAGAATAAGAAAGGTGGTCATTATCCAAAAGAGTAGAAAGATTTTATCCTGACTAACCAAATTATTTTCCATCAGGAATGAAAAGTTGCTACAGTTTTGAGGGTCATTGCCTTCCCTTTTCTGTGTACGAGTATTCCTGGGACTGAACCATTGAGAAGAGATAAATAGAGACTCTAAACTTCCCTTTTGATTTATGGGGATTCAGGGTTAGTAGGCAAATGAATGTACCTGCCTGAGTGTTTTAATACCTACCTATGTGGACCATCCTGTGCATCTTGTAAACCTGTGTTCTCATTTGTATCTGGGTCAGTTGTGATTTTGGTATTGAATCCTTCATTTTTTTTGGTTTATTCATTTCAGAATTTCCTGAAAAAGGATTTTTAAAAAATCCCACGTGATTAGTTTTTGTTTCTTTTTCCCCCCATTCACTCATTAGACAATGTTTCTCACGCTCCAGTGGTGTTTGAGACAGATAAGAATGAAACTTTTCTCCCCTTCGGCATTCCATTATCATTTCGTTCTCCATCTCCTCTTGTGTCTCTTCAGGCTGTCAAAGAAAGGTAAACCAATTAGTATTGTCATTTAATTCTGTTTCTTATTTCACCTCAGTTGTCACATTAGGATGAGAATGCAAAGACATTTTAAATGAGAAAAAGAAAGACTATAAATTATTTCTCACATAACCTACCATATGAAGCTGTTAACTTCTCATTCAGCCTTGGGGAATTTAGCTTCCCTTTGGTTTTAGTAGCTAGGTATTTGAGCTTTTTCAGGTGTGGGGTGCCCCACCCCCAACAGAGCAAAAAATTAAAATATTGTTTTGCTCTAAACCCTAATGGGAATAGTTTCCCTATGTCATTAGTCATTTCTTGATTCTTCCTCAGTTTGGGCTCTTGGAGTCTTCTTTTCAGAATTCTTTCTAGTTAATCTTTGGGACTAGATTGGCATTAGAGTTTGGGAGAGAAGATTTGTACAGCTACTTAATGCTTATCTGAATCGTACTAGATGCAAATTTTCCTTGTTGAGAAGGGTATAATGTGATAGTCAGCAGCTGAATTTCATGAAGAAATTCTTTCTTACTCTCTGACCAGGATGGAGCTGATGATCACATGGCCTCTAAGTTGACACAAATATTACACACACAACTAGAGTTAAATAAAGCCCTTTTCTTTACCACTAAATCATTGGTTTCTCAGGGCAGTTTATTCACTGAAGTGAATCATTGTATTTTAAGTTTTACTTGGGCCTTATGTGAAATATATGGTTGATTAGAGAAATTGCTGTAAATAGGCCTTCTTTTTATTTTTATTAAGTCCAAGTTGCCTTCCTAGGACTAATGGAAGCAT
Source organism: Loris lydekkerianus (assembly GCA_963574355.1). Taxonomy (NCBI): domain Eukaryota; kingdom Metazoa; phylum Chordata; class Mammalia; order Primates; family Lorisidae; genus Loris; species Loris lydekkerianus. Next base: position 3,150 of record CAUYPK010162011.1, read on the forward strand.
AGAAAACTCAGGTACTGAATTTTTCATTCTAGGCAATAAGATTTTTTTTCATGTAGTTTTCTGGTATTTGACTTGCAGTGTTTCTAGCTTTGTGCGTAAAACTACTGAGAAGATTGGTACCCTTCACACAAGCCCTGATCTAAAAGTGAGACCAGAACCCAGGGGTGATGAGCCATCATGTGAAGAGGATGTGAGTTCAGTTACCTGCCCAAAGGAGGAAGACATCGAGTAAGCCCTTACATATAAATGTTTTAAATTTTAGGGGGCTAGCTGTCAGTTTGTAAAAACTCCACACAGACTATGACCCTGTTCACTGAGGATTGTTCAGCTCATAAACATTTTGATTACACAGTGTTGAAATATCACATAACTGTGGTAAATCTATTGAGAGATTTAATTTAGCACCTTTTCCTTCTTTCCCCTGGACCCCTCACCTCCCTCCCCTGTGATCTCTTCAGCCTTCTGAGATATCAGAGGAGTATTAGATTAAGAGTAGGAAGACCAAGGATCTGGGCCTGGTCCTGGCTGTGACTCTGACCAGCAGGTGACTTTGAGTAAGTCACTAAAGCTCTCTGGCCTGTAAGATCCAGGATGTGTTATTGCTTGATGAGTTAATAAAAGGAATAATAGATAAAGATAATGAAAAAGAAAAGGACTCATTAGGCAATGAAGGAACTGTTGATTAAACAGCTGGCACTGAAGTTATGTCAGTACCTACCTACGACGTGCTGGTGGCATAATCCTTATGCAGCAGAGTTGTAGCAGAGCCCTAGGTCTGACCCAGTGTGAAGTATCTTGTGTGTCCTTTTCTGCCTTATTGTGTAGTTTCAGGGATCCAAGCATTAGAAGTAAACAAGTTTAGCACTCATCCTGGAATTGAGAGAGAGAGAGATCCATGGGTCCACTTTGTCTGAAGTCAGATAAAATGACGGTGTATAATCTTCAGAATAACTAAGTGAATTCATATGTATGTGTATACACACACACACACACATATATTTATTTATTTTAAAAGTACAGGGTTTTTTTGACATGGCATTGAAGGCAGCCCTCAGACTGACCTTAGCCACCTTTCTGGCCTCATTTCCATCCACATCCTTCTAAGCACTTTAAACACCAGTCCTGTCAGAGCACTGGGTGTGTGCTCTGATACCTCACTACCTTTCTTCATGCCAGGTCTTCTGTAGAGTACTCTTTTACTATTTTTCATAACACAAATACCATCTCCTCAGAAATGCTTTTCTTGATTGCCTCCTCAGGATAATTATTTTTTTTCTGCTTTCATATCACAATGCTCTTTAAAGTGCTGCTCTTTAATTATAGTATTCAGTTTATTTTTTTATATTATAGTTAGTTCTTTGCATGCCTTTCCACTTAGAGCTCATTTTGACTTGAGCTTACCTTGATGTCATGTTCCACTTTGTATACTCATCTGTTGGTCTCATGTAACATGAAGTACAATACTTGCCCCTAAGCACTTAGAAATATTTGTCTAATAAAGTTCTGATCTTCAACGTTTGTGAATATTATTGTTATTTTTCTTGCTTATCTAGGGAGAAAAAAGAGGTAACTAGTCAACCTCTAGAAGAAGACAGGTTCCAAGAACTTAAAGTAGCAACAGCAGAAGCAATGTGAGTATGAATGACAAAGTATTAGAGTGAAGGGCAGTGACTTTCTCAGATCATCAGTAGTGGCCCTGAGATGGTCTGTGACAGAGGTTGCTTCATTTGAAATTGAGATTCAAGAATTAGTAAAGTACTCCAAAATTAATGTTCTCTGCTTAGTCATCTTGCTGAGATAAAGGTTTGAAAAGTATCATTTATTCCAGATGAATATGTTGTATCAATTAGTTTTATTTAGCATGAATTAATTTGTTTTTTTAAAAACACAAAACAAATTTTATACTGTCTTCTACAGGACCAAGCTGGAGGACCCTCTGGTTTTATTTGAACCCGAGTCTCTGAGAATGGTTTTACAGGAGTGGCTTTCACAGTTAGAACAGACATTTGCTGTGAAGGACTTTTCTGGTGTTTCAGATACCGGCAACTCATCCATGAAATCAAACCAGGATGTGGTATTGCTTGATGAGTCAAAAAAGGGAATATTAGATGAAGATAATGAAAGAGGAAAAAGGAACTCTTTAGGCAGTGAAGAAACTGTTGATCAAATAGCATGTGAATCTCTAAGTAGTTCAAGGGAGTCCTTGGATGACCTTTTTCAAATATGTTCTCCATGTACAATAGCAAAAAGTCTTCAGAATGACCTGGCTGAATTGACAACATTATGTTTGGAATTGAATGTATTGAATGATAAGATCAAAAGCACAAGTGGACGTGTGGACTATACTTTGCATCAGGACCCTCCTGAAGTTCTGGCTTGTCAGTTCCTGAAGAAATACTTTTTTCTCCTGGACTTGAGAAGAACAAAGGAGAGTATCAAGCTTAGTTACACTAACAGCCCTTCTGTTTGGGATACTTTTATTGAAGGATTAAAAGGTAATAATCAGATTTCCTTATCAAAGATAGAAATTGGTCTCCAGATAAAGGGACAGTTAAAAAGAAAAAGTGTAAATAAAAAATTGTTACAGAGGTTAAGTGGCATTGAAGGTTTTGGGGTTTAAAAAAAAAAAAAAAAGGCTTTAATGGCTCAGCGCCTGTGGCACAGTGGTTACAGCGCCAGCCACATACACCGAAGTTCGTGGGTTTGAACTCGGCCCAGGCCAGCTAACTAGCATTGACAACTGCAATAAAAAATAGCCGGGTACCTGTAGTCCCAGCTACTTGGAGGCTGAGGCAAGAGAATTGCTTAAGCCCAAGAGTTGAGGTTGCTATGAGCTGTGATGCCACGGCACTGTACACAGGGTTACACAATGAGACTCTGTCTCAAAAAAAAAAAAAGATTTAAGTAGAAAATCACCTCCATTCTGTTTTCTGCTCGTTTTAATTTTTAGTAGTTCTTCTAACATTCGTTTAATTTGCAGCTGTATTATAAGAAATTAGTTTTATTTCTCTTACAGGCACATTCAGAAAGCAATATAGTGGTGTTGAAGTTGGGGTTCAAGTAAAATGTTTATAAACGCAGATATATAAAAATAAGAAAATCCCTCACGTAACCTACTAATATAGGAATAAATACTATATACCATATATCAAGTACTTGCTGTATGCTGGATATTATGGTAAACACTCTTCAGTATTGTCTCATTTCATCCTTAACAACAATCTTTACAGTAGATGGTGTTTTTCCATTTTATAGATGAGGAAGTGAGGCACAGAGAGATAATATTAGTTGAGTGTGCTAAACTGCTGTTAACAAACATCTCATAATGCGATGACTCAGACATGATGGAGAAGTTTACTGTTCATATAACAGTCTGTGACGGGTATTTCAGGTCAACGGGTAGCTCTCTTCAGTGTAGTAGTTCAGCATTCCAAGTTCCTTCCATTATTTTGAGCTCCAACACCCACTAAGGCTTGAAGTTGAGGTTGGGTTGCTGTGTTCAGAGGAGAGCATGTGAGACATACTCTCTTATAGTCCTGGTTCCGTAGTGACTTACCAGGACTTCTGTTTATATTCTGTTGGTGAGAATTTTATCACATGGCCCTAGCTAACTTCAAATTATACTGGGAAATGTAACCCAGGGATGTCCAACTTTTTTTCTCTTCTGCTGCGCATTAGAAGAGTAAGAGTTTTCTTGGGCCACACATTAAATAGAAACAGTAACAGAAGCTAATGAGCGAAAGAAATACGTTTTATTATATCCAATGCCACAGATAAGCAAAATATGCATGTGGTCCATGGGCCACAGGTTGGACATACATGACACATTAGCCATCTGTCCAGGAGGAAGAGAATGAATATGGGTGGAGAGCGCCCATCTGCCGCAGAGACTTCGGTGCCCAGCTGGCAGTGTCTACCTCAGATTTCACTACCTCATATAGTGAACGTCACACTATTGGACATCCTAATATAGAAACCAGCTCTCATACCTTAAACACCATGCACTGCCCTTTCTCCTGTTCTTGTAAATTTTCTTTTCTGTTGTTGTTGTTGTTTTTTTTTTTTGAGACAGAGCTTCAAGCTGTCACCCTGGGTAGAGTGCTGTGGCATCAGCTCATAGCAGCCTTTAACTCTGGGCTCAAGCAATTCTCCTACCTCCGCCTCCCAAGTAGCTGGGACTACAGGCGCCCGCCACAACGCCCGGCTATTTTTTTTGTTGCAGCTGGATTCGAACCTGCCAGCTCAGGTGTATGTGGCTGGCGCCTTAGCCACTTGAGCCACAGGTGCCGAACCTGTAAATTTTCTTAATTCAGAATTCTGCTTGAATAATAGGTGCCCTGTTTCTAAATAACTACTTTAGACTTTAACTAAGCTTTTCATTCATTCATTACCAAAAGTGAATAACCACAGTTAGAAATACATTTTTATATTATTTGACTTAAAGATCTTTTTGTTTTTTAGAAATGTGGATCTATAGTTACAGATCTGTTTTAATTCACATAAGGCAGTTAAAATCACAAGAAATGATTTTAGGGGTTTTTTTTCCTGAGTTGAAGCAGATTGTCTTTTAGGAGAAATAAGAAACCAGTTATTTCTCTTCAAATAGATTCAAATTTGTGACACTATTACTTAGTGGAAAATTTTCTCTGTCTCTGTTATGTAATCATGTCCAACCCTGGTCACAGGTGAATTGCAGAAAAGCATCTCCATCAGCCAGAGCAGTGGTGGTTAACATTGGTGCTGGAGGAAGTGTGGTGGGCAATTTGAGATGATATAGCTGTTTACTTGAATTTAAGTGGCTAAGTCTGGCTTAGCTTCCACCCTTTCCTAAAGATTTGCCTCACTTCTCCAGCTTTAAATAATGGCCTCCTCCTCTAAATTCCTTTAAGTAGTTATGGCCTTACACAATCAAATGGGAAACAGTGAAACTGACTGGGGAAGCAGGTCTCATTTTTTTTTTTTTTTTTTTTTTAAAGAGACAAGGTCTCTTTCTTGCCCAGGCTGGAGCTACAATCATAGCTCACTGTAACTTTCAACTCCTAGGCTCAAGGGAGCCTCCTGCTCCAGACATATTCCATCTTCCCCCTCCCCACCAAATGTAGGCATATGCCACCACATCTGGCTAATTCTTTTTTTTTTTTTTTAGACAGGGGAAGCTGTGTTGCTGAGGCTGGTTTCAATCTCCTGGCCTCAACTAATCCTGCCTTGGCCTCCCAAAGTGCTGGGATTACAGGTGTCAGCCACTATGCCTGGCCAACTTTTTTTTTTTTTTTTTTTTTAACAGATATATTAGAAACTGATGGTTGGCTCTTTAGACTCTGTTGAGCCTCACCACCTTTCTGACAATGTTTTAATTGTGGAAGACAGCTTTTAGAACTGTTCTTTGGGATTTGTTTTCAGAGCTGGAAACTACTTGAAAAAACTTATTTTACTTTAGATCCATATTTTTTTTTCAAAACCACAAATAGTTTTAATAGATCATCACTCCGTTCACCAGACTTGGTTTTAAATGACTTGGCTATCCCCAAAAGTCACATCTATCAGAGGATGCATATTTGTTAAACTGATATTTTTTTTAAAAGATCAAATATTTTAAAGTGAATTTTATTGAGTTTAATTAATGTAATTCTAAAAGATGGAGTAGGGTATTCTAGAAAAAACAGAGCAATTTGGCATTGATGGTAGATATATTAGCTTGTTATGTATGTATCTGTAGCGTAAAAGATAGAGCTAAGCCCCATACATTGATTTCAAGCGTAATAGTCACTGATGTATTATTTATCTGTTCCTTTGTCTTGTTTAAAACTTTCAATGTGCTTTACCTCCCAATTTGATTGTAAGGTTTTTTGTTTGTTTGTTTTGAAAATCATGAAAAGTTTGTATTTGTCATCCTAACAAAGTAGAATTTCCATTTTATTGAGCCAGGACATCAGAAAAATAGCATCCATACCTTTTAAACTTCATCTTACCCTCCTCCCAGAGGGAAATGAAAGTGTGATCGTATTTACTTCCTCAAAATGCTGGCATCTAAAGATTTTCTTAAAAGAAGGGCTTATTAAGTATAAGAGGCCTAAAGTATAATAATCGTAAGTGGTAATCATTCTAGAAATAACTTTTACATAATAAAAAATAAAATTTTGATGTTTCAATAAAGTACTGTCCATTTGTTTACACTGTATTTTTTTTTGTACGTTTATTTTTATTAGGGGGTACAATGTGCTGGGTTTATATACAATTTGAAATATTTTTATCAAACTGGTTAACATAGCCTTCACGGCATTTTCTTAGTTTTTGTGTTAAGACTATAACTATATTTCTATTCTACACCTAGTAAATTTCACATATACCCTTTGATTTTAAGGTTCTTAAAGGTAAAGACTGCATCTTATTCTTTTGTTTTTCTTACAATGCTTAAATGTTGGGCCTTGCACATAGTGATGCCCACAGTAGGTATGTGATTGATTGATAAATGAATATGCTCATGAATTGAATATTTAAGACTTAAGAGATGAAGGATATGTTTTATATTTCAGAAATGGCAAGTTCTAATCCTACATATATGGAGATGGAAAAAGGAGACCTACCAACAAGATTAAAGTTATTAGATGACTCAGTTCCTTTTGACAGTCCTTTGTTGATTGCTTATGCTGCTCGGTAGGTTGTCTTATATGCTGTTTATATAAACTAAAGCACATGCATTTTTTGTGACATAGTCTCTCAAGTTTTATTCATTTGCATTCAGGAAGTTTTATTTTAGTATATTTGTTTCATTTCTTAATGTAACCAAGTTATATTATCTTCCTACAGTTGGAGACTAAAATGTCTTGCTTTTAAATGCAGGTTGTATGAGAAGTTTGGGGAATCTGCCCTTCGATCCTTAATAAGGTTTTATCCATCCGTTTTGCCATCAGATGTCATGCAACTTTGTCATCGTCATCCTGCTCGATTTTTGGCCTATCTAGACAGTCTGGTGAAATCAAGGCCTGAAGATCAGCGGTGAGGAGAGCATATTTGCAGACTTTCATTTCTTTCGATAGGCATTGTTTCTCTTTTGTAAGCAGGTGTAACATTTTTTTCTGTTGACTAACATGGAGTTGAGGCACCTACTGTAGAAAATGAGGGTTTGGCAGTCTTGTACCATTCTGCCATGTTTCAGAGCACATCACAAATGTGTACTTACCATACTTCTTCCCCCCAGCCCTCAATCCCAGGGATTCTCAGATAAGCAATCTAAAATTAAACTCCTAATTCAGGGCCTAGGTTAAGACAGATAAGCTTCTTATTATCTCTGTGGTGAGTAGATTCACTACCACCATTTTATTGATAATATTCCAGCTTTTTTTGCTTTTTGTGAGTGGATCTCAGTTCCAGCTCTTTTATTTTTCAGTTGATACCCATTTCCTGTCTCCCCATGGCTGTAAACAACTGTTCCCCTTGGTTATTAGACTGGCAACTTCCCCTTTGTTTCTTCCTCTGATCATTTCACTTTTGCCAAAATGGTTTTATTTCCTCTTTCATTTTTTCTTTTTGTCCTTTGGCATTTTCCTTATTTTCTTGGGGCTCAGTTATTTGTTTAGAAGACTATTAAAATTTCACCAACATTTCTAGACATTTTGTAGCAGAAGAGTTTTCAAGTTATTTCATCTACTATATTGATCTTTTTTTTTTTTTTTTTTGAGACAGAGTCTCACTTTGTCACCTTGGTAGAATGCCGTAGCATCACAGCTTCACAGCAACCTCAAACTCATAGGCATAAGTGATTCTCTTGCCTCAGCCTCCCAAGTAGCTATGACTACAGGCACCTGCCACAACGCCTGGCTATTTTTAGAGATGAGGTCTCGCTCTGGCTCAGGCTGGTCTTGAACCTGTGAGCTCAAGTAATCCACCCACCTTGGCCTCCCAGAGTGCTAGGATTGCAGGCATTAGCCACCATGCCTGGCCCTATATTGATCTCTTAACCATATTTTCTTCACACCCCCACATTTTATGTTTCCTTTCTTACCATGAAGATTGGTGATTTTTTCCCCCAACTTTCTCTTAGGTCATCTTTCCTTGAGTCCCTTCTGCAACCAGAGTCTTTAAGGTTGGATTGGCTACTTTTGGCCGTGTCCCGTGATGTTCCCCCAAGCACAAGCACCATGGATGGTGAAGGTTACCCCAGGTATGGAAGAAGTTCTTTTTCTAAGAACTAAGCTCCCATGTTCCTCTGGAACTGTTTTATTCACATATAACATTCTAGGCTTACTTTAGATAGAGTTATGGAAAAGATCACAGGAATAATTAGATTAGGTGTGCTTCTTAGGGGTTCTGAACATTTTGGGGGTCATAGGCCCTGTAAGAATCTAATGATTCCTTTCAGAAAAGTGTACATTCATGTAGAATTTTGCACATGACTTCAGAGAATAAAACTGACCCCTGTAGCTTTCATGGACCCACATTAAGAGCCCTTAATGATCAAAACCTAAGTTAGAGGAAGAAAGTTATGTGTGTGTATATCTGTCTGCCTGAAAATTTGTGAAGGGATCAGACATAATCAGATTTAGAATTAAAAAATAAAATTTACAAAAAAGATACACACTGATACTTGTATCAGAAATATTCCTTATGTTTCCTTCAGGAGAACCTGCTTAAACCCCCCCCCTCCCCAAATGCCTATCTTATATGTCTAGGTAAAAAGTCTGGAAAGATATAGTATGGCCATCTATGAGTGATAGAATTATAGGCTTCCTTCTTTTCTTTGCTTTTGATTACCTAAAATACTTAACATTTAAAAATAAACAATTTATAGGAAAAGTAGCTATTTTTAATTTTTATAAGCCAAATAAAAATGCTTAAAATATATAATGAATGTAATTAAACTCTTTTTAGATGGCTAAGAACATTCTAAAGTTTATTTTCTATCTAATTTACGGATTTTTTTTTTTTGAGACAGAGTCTTAGTTTGTCACCCTCGGTAGAGTGCCATGGTGTCACAGCTCACAGCAACCTCCAACTTCTGGGCTTAGGCTATTCTCTTGCCTCAGCCTCCCAAGTAGCTGGGACTACAGGCACCCGCCACAAATGGCTGGCTATTTTTTGTTGCAGTTTGGCCGGGGCCAGGTTCAAACCCACCACCCTGGGTATATATGCCCTACCCACTGAGCCACAGGCACCACCCTGATCTTTTTTTGTTTGTTTTTTTAAAGAGATAGAGTCTTACTCTGTTCCCCAGGCTGCAGTGCAGTGGCATGATCCATTGCAATCTCAAACTTCTGGATTCACGTGATCCTCCTGCCTCACCCTCTGAAGTAGCCAGAGCTACAGGCATGCACCACCACACCTGGCTAATTTTTACTGTTTTTCTAAAAAAGACAGGGTCTCAATATGTGGCCCGAGCCAGTTTCAAACTGCATGACTCAAGCACTGCTCCCACTTTGGCTTCCTGAAGTGCTAGAATTACAGGGTGAGTCACTTAACCTGACCTACTGATATTCTTTCATTTCACAGGCCTCATTCACATTTGCTTTCCTGGGGTTATAGTCAGCTGATCCTTCATCTAATTAAACTTCCTGCAGATTTTACAACCAAAGAGAAAATGACTGACATCTGTAGATCTTGTGGGTAAGTGCAGATTTTCTTTTTTGTTTGGTTGAGACAGAGTCTCACTTTGTCACCTTGGTAGAATGCTGTGGCATCACAGCTCACAGCAACCTCAAACTCTTGGGTTTAAGCGATTCTCTTGCCTCAGCCTCCCAACTAGCTGGGATTATGGCACCTGTCACAACGCCCGGCTATGTTTTGGTTGTAGTTGTCATTGTTGTTTGGTAGGCCTGGACTGGGTTCAAACCTGCCAGCTCAGGTATATGTGGCTGGTGCCCTAGCCACTGAGCTACAAGCGCAGAGCCTAAGTGAAGATTTTCTAAGAGGCTGAAGTTAAGATTAGAATAATTTCTGTTAATAACCTTACAGTTAAGAGCCTGAACTATGCATTATCATTTGGGAATTCTCTTTGCTGTGCAAAAGTAAACATACGTTTTTTGTTTTGTTTTGTTTTGTTTTGTTTTTGAGAGACAGAGTCTCACTTTGTCACCCTCTTGCCTCAGCCTCCCGAGTAGCTGAGACTACAGGCACTCACCACAACACCCAGCTATTTTTAGTTGCAGTTTGGCCAGGGCTGGGTTTGAATCCGCCACCCTCAGTATATGGGGCCGGCACCCTATTCACTGAGCCACAGGCACTGCCCCTGTTTTTTGTTTTAAGTGATAGTAAACTAAACCTCTTTTTCTTTTTAAATTTTGTGCATATTTTCTTGCTGATTCCTCTCCAGTCCCTCTGTTGCTAGCCCCAGTTCTCAGGCATGTGGATAGTATTTAATTAAGCACCACATTGTGTGATACCAGTTGTAATTGATATAGAAGTTCCAAGAAGAGAGGTCAGAATAGGCTGAATAGACTCTCTGGTGAAGGACTCAGGGAGGAGGGGAGCCTTTGGACATAAACCTTGTCACCTGGTAGGATTTGTAATTATAAAGTTGCTAGGAAGAGGGTATGGCAGGTGAGAGAAACAGTAAAAGCAAAGGCATGAGAAATTGATATTGCTTATTATCCATATCACATATTAGTCAATTATTTATTGCTTTTGGAGATAGTGACCTGTGTCTTTTCCCTCTTAGTGTCTAATTCATATAGTGGGAGGTACTTGCTACATACTTTTTCACTGATAGTCAGGGATAAGACTGGTCAGGTAGTGGGTGATGAGATTATGCAGGACCTTCAAAGCTGGTCAGAAGAATTTAGTTATCAGGAGACTCTCTTATACTTTTTGGTACATAAATAATGAGAATGGAGCTTTCTGGAGATCATTTCTTCTGTCATACACAAGTAGGTTTGCAGACAGGAAGGTCAACTAGGAAGCTGTTGCAGTCATTGAGATAGATAGAGATTGATGAGTAGGACAGCAAAAGGAACACATCCAAGGGACATTTCAAAGGAAATTGTAGTGGGACTTCTTCTTTTTTTCTTTTGAGACAGAGCCTCAAGCTGTCACCCAGTGCAGAGTGCTGGGCACTCTTGAGAGCTGTGGCATCACAGCTCACAACAATCTCCAACTCTTGGGCCTGAGCAATTCTCTTGCCTGAGCCTCCTAAGTAGCTGGGACTATAGGTGCCCACCACAACGCCCGGCTATTTTTTGGTTGCAGCTGTCATTGTTGTTTGGCAGGCCCAGGCTGAATTCAAACCCGCCAGTTCAGGTGTTATGTGGCTGGCACTTTAGCCGCTTGAGCCACAGGCACCAAGCCTGCAGTGGGATTTCTTGCCACTGGATATAGGAAACAAAGGAGAGGGAAGAGTCAAGGAGAACTTTCAAGGTTTGCATATTTGAAGAAGAAATATGCTAATTTTGTATTGAATCTTAAAATTTTTAGAAAATATATAAAATTTAAATGACTCATGATTGGTGCTTGGCCTCAATTGTCAGTATTTGCTGTGTTGCCTGGTGTAGAGTAGGGTGGCATTATCATAGCTCATGGTGACCTCAAATTCCTGGCTTAAGAGAACCTCCTGCCTCAGCCTCCTAAAGCTAATTTTTTCTATTTTTTTTAGTAGAGACAGGGTCTAACTTTTGTTCAGTCTGGTCTCAAACTCCTGCCCTCAAGTGATTCTTCCATTTCAGCTTCTCAGAGACTACTAGGATAATAGGCATGAGCCACCATGCCAGGCCTGTTTGTTTAAATAATCCGGGTTGTTCAAAAGACTCTTCTGTGATAATGGAAATGTTCTACTAACCTGTCCAATATGGTTGTCACTAGCCACATTTGGTCATTGAGTATTTGAAATGTGAAGAGGTAAACTGAAATACAGTACAGACCTTTACATTTTATTTAATTACATTTTAATTAATTTTAATTTAAATAGCCACATGTGACAAGTTATTGCTATATTGGAGTCTGAGGTAAATTCACTGCCTTTTATTCCTTTCTTCAACTTCGGTCTCTTTAAAGTTTCTGGCCTGGATATCTTACTCTCTGTTTGGAGCTGGAAAGAAGAAGGGAAGCCTTTACCAACATTGTGTATCTGAATGATATGAGCCTGATGGAAGGGGACAATGGTATGTTAATCCCAACTGGCTACTTTTGGTTGTGGTTTTTTCGCAGTTACTCCAGACATTTCCATGAGAAATTTGATGAATATTTCTTTCTTTTTTTTTTTTTTTTGAGACAGACTCTCATTATATCACCCTCAGTAGAGTGCCATGGCATCACAACTCTCAGCAACCTCAAACTCTTGGGCTCAAGAGATTCTCTTGCCTCAGCCTCTCAAGTAGCTGGGAATACAGGCACCCACCACAACACCCGGCTATTCTTTGTTGCAGTTGTCATTGTTGTTTAGCTGGCCCAGGCCAGGTTCGAACCTGCCAGCCTGGATGTATGTGGCCATCACCCTACCTGCTGAGCTACGGGTGCTGCCGTGATGAATATTTCAATGATCATGTATAGTGGAGTTTTTTCTTTTGTTTTGTTTTGTTTTTTGAGACAGAGTCTCACTTTGTCATCCTTGGTAGACTGCTATGGGATCACAGCTCACAGCAACCTCAAACTTGTGGGCTTGAGTGATCCTCTTGCCTCAGTTTTTCATTTTTAATAGAGATGAGGTCTCACTCTTACTCAGGCTGGTCTTGAACTCCTGAGTTCAAGCAGCCCACCCACCTCAGCCTCGCAGAGTGCTAAGATTACAGGTGTGAGCTACTGTGCCCGGCCTGTAGAGTTTTTTTGATGTGTACCCTTTGGTATATTATGAACATAATTAGGAGTAAACTACAGGAAACCTTTCTGTCAAATGAATACCTACAATGTGTTAGGCACCCTGTGCTTTTCTATGTGTTGTTTTATTTACCCATTTAGTTTTGATTCTTCTTACTATCATTCACAATCCATATGCTGTTTTACATGAGATAACAAACTCTTGGGATAGTTACTATTATTTCCATTTTCCAGATGTTATAACTGAGGCCCAGAAAGGACAATTAATTTACCCATGTTGCCATGTTGCCTTCTACACTTAGAGCTCTTGGTCAGGCCTAGTGGCATGTGCATATAGTCCGAGCTACGTGGGAGTCTGAGGTAGAGGATTCCGTGAGCCCAGGAGTTGAGTACAGCTAGGCAACAAAGACTCCCATCTTCAAAACAAACAAACAAAAAAAAGTTAGAGGTTATGAAAATGAACTTAAAGTGGAATAGCAGCCAGACTCCCTAAGCCTTCACAGGTATTTTGATACTTAAAATATTTTTTTTTTCATCAGTCCAACATGAATACAGTGATAATCATAAGGTCAGGACTTTGACATAGTGAGACCTGAAGTCTGTCTGAAAGGTCCTCCTGCACTCAGAGAGGTGTCTTAATCTGGGTTGTGGTGCTACTAGTGCTAGATTCATCCCAGTGCAGAGGTGCCAACACCTGACATCAGGATCGTTCACCCAGCAGCAAAAGGACCCACAAGCCATCACTACAGCCTTTTTAAAGCCCTGTTGGTGTGGGAGAAGGAAAGTCAGAACAGAATGAAGGAGCCAGTTGGTTGGCTAGGGTACAGTCATCAGCTTCACAGCTATGACTAATTGCTGAGATCATCTTTGTTTAGGAGATGAAACAAGTGAGCTATGTAGTTTTGTAGGACTAGAACTGTAGGTACACATATACTTCTGAAAATAACTAGAAAAGATCTAAATGGTTTATGGTTTTATTTATTTTTTGTTTTGCAGAACAAACACCAACATTTATTGGTTTATATTTTCAAAGTTACGATATGTTTGTTTGAAAATAACTTGAAATAACTGCTTGTTTGTATGTTTGAAAATAACTAGAAAAGATCTAAATGGTTTATGGTTTTATTTATTTTTTGTTTTGCAGAACAAACACCAACATTTATTGGTTTATATTTTCAAAGTTACGATATGTTTGTTATAGACAAAAATAAAAAATTTAGGAAGCATAAAGAAAAAAATACTACCTAAAATCCTTTCTGCCCAAATAAAAGTACTTTTACCATTTTGTTACTTCACTAATAATGGGAATGACAGAGTTATTCTTACTGTTGGTGTGTTAACACATTAACTGCCGTATGAGTTGTATTTAACTCACACTAGTTTTGCGCCTGGGGCCTTGTGAAGCTGTGAAACCTCTGCTCACTGTTTTTGCTGTCAGACAGCACATCTCCCCCACCTCCTGTCGCCCTGCTCCAGCTGGTCTACCCAAGCAGATAGAACACAATACAAAATAACACTTCCACTAAAGTAGAAAGCATTGTTTTATTTTCTGTTTTCATCATAAAACACCATGGCCCAAGGAAAAATTTTTTTCTAGTCAGTGTGTTAAATGGGGCCTTTTCTTCGTATTTCTCATTCTTTATGATGCATATCAGTTACTGTCCAAGGAGTGCTGATTTTATAGCCAAATATACATCTCATATCTATCTACTTTCATTTATGCCACCCCTGTCACTCTGACCCTATCTGCTTGTCTAGGCTACTGAAATAACTTCATAACCAGTCATCTGGCTTCCCATTCTTGCCCACCTTTAACCCATTTTCCTTACCCCAGCCAGGATGATTCTTTTAATCAAAAATTAGATTATGTGATTTCACTCCTGGAAACTGCTTGCACTGAACTCAGGATAAATTTCAGATTCTTAAGCTGGTGCACAAGGTCTGGCCCTATCATTTCATCCTGATTACTACTCCTTTGTGCATTATAGTCTCTTAAAAAAGCCCTTGGACTTATCAGGTTCGTTCCTGTGTCCTTTGTCTTCCATGCTTTCTTTGTCAGAAATGCAGGGCATTTCCCCCTCCATTCCTGATACCGCCTGCTCCAAGTTGGCACATTATGTACACCATGTGCACATGCCCCCTAAAGCTTGTCTCTCATTCAGCTTTCTGCTTAAATCTCACTTCCTTATAGAGTCCTTCTCAGATCCTCTAAATGAAGTGAGCCATTCTCTCCAATGGTGCCTTATTCTTTTCTAGTGCTTAAGCACATTTTGTATTTATCTGTCTGTTTAAGTTCTATGTCTTGTAAGACTTTAAGCTCTACAAGAGTGCAGGGTTTGTGTCTGTTTTATTCCTCATGACATATTCAGTACTTAGGGTAGAGTATGCCATGGATAATTATTTAATGAGTGACTGAAAGAATTTTGAAGTTAACTTTGTGGATTCTCTTCATCATGAACCATTTATACAACAAATTTTCAGAAAACAACTTTGTGTTAGGGTGATGAGATTATATTCTTGAATATTTTTATTTTTGGACTTAAATATTGTCAAAAGGGCTTTGGACCATCTCCTGTACTCAGGCAGTGTGCTCAGAGTGGTCAGAACCAATGTGATTTCTCTGTGTCTAGGATGGATCCCAGAGACTGTGGAGGAATGGAAGCTTCTCCTTCATCTCATACAGAGCAAGAGCACAAGGCCAGCCCCCCAGGTGTCACTAAATGGGAACCTCAGTGATGGACCTTCCCCCATCAATGTGGAGAATGTGGCACTCCTGTTAGCGAAGGCCCTGGGCCCAGATCGGGCCTGGTCACTACTACAGGAATGTGGTCTGGCCCATGAGTTGTCAGAGAAGTTTACCAGAACCTGTGATATCCTGAGGATCGCTGAGAAAAGGCAGAGGTAATACCAGTTTGTCATGCCCTCTCCGTGGTGGAGGAGGGTTCCTGCAGAACCCTGCAGACATTCAGAGGTAGTTGTAGAGATTGTGTGATCCTGACCCCTCACTCCCATGAGATGCTGAGGCTGATCTCACTTCATTCAGAATCATGACCAAGACACTGTTTAGATTGATGTGAATGCCCAAATCTGGTGTGTTCTTGATTTTTGGAAAATATTACTGGTACCAGAAACCTAATTTTCTCAAATTGTTTTTTGTTTTTGTTGTTGAACAGTGGTAAGATACACAATTTGGTACATTCACTATTGTGCCTCCAGGCTCCAGAACTTCTTCATCTTGCACAACTGAAAGTCCACACCCATTAAACAGCAACTCCTCATCCCCCTACTCACAGCCCCTGACAACCTCCTTTCTACTTTCTGTTTTATGAATGTGCTATTCTCAATACCTCACCCGCTGGACTCATACCAGTATTTATCTGTTTGTGACTGGCTTATTTCACTTAGCGTAATGTCCGTGAGTTGCATCCATCTTGTAGCATGTGCCAAGGTTTCTTTTTGAAGTCCGAATAATGCTCCATTGTCTGTATATGCCCCGTTTCGTTTATCCATCATCCAGTGATGGACACTTGGGTTGCTTCTTCCTGAATAGTGTGACTCATGCTGCTGTGAAAATGACTGTAGGAGTATCTCTGAGACCTTGCTCTCAATTCTTTTGTGTATACACCCGGAAGTGGAATTGCTGAATCATATGGGAATTCTATTTTTAATTTTTTGAGGGCCCAACAGAATGTTTTGCAGAGAGACTGCACCATTATGTATTTCTACCAACAGTGCACAGGGGCTCAAGTATCTTCATGCCTAGAATAGCACCTATTATTTCCTGGGGTTTTGTTGTTGTTTTTTATAGTAGCTATCCTTAATGGGTATGAAAGAATATCTGATTGTGGTTTTGGTTTGCATTTCCCTAATAATTAGTGATGTTGAGCATGTTTACATATGCTTACTGGCTCTGTATATATCATCTTTGGAGAAATTCCTATCCAAACCATTGCCTACTTTTAAATCAGGCTCTTTGGGTTTTTTTTTTGTTACTGTGGAAATTCTCTCATATTCTGGATATTAACTGCTTATCAGCTATGTTAATTGTGCTTTTTGATGCATAGAATTAGTCAACTTTTTGTGTCCTCTAATTCTCTGTAGGTTTTTAAATTTTCTGTGAATAACAAGCACTGACATATTTCTTTTCTTCGGGATTTCAGAGCCTTGATACAAAGCATGCTTGAAAAATGTGATCGGTTTCTCTGGTCTCAGCAGGCCTAGTGGAAGAAGATTCAGCTGGATGTCATGACATTTTGAGAATAACTGAACAATGCTCCTGAAACTTCTGAATGCATTTGCTATTGGAGGAAAGCCACCACACCACGCCAAAAATCTCCCGCCTTTTGCAGGCTAGCCTTGGCATGTGTGGCGGTATGTGACCTCAGTATTTCTCAACCAAAGTTGGATTTTGGAGTCAGTCCTCGTTTGCCAGAATCAGAATGTGAATGTTCACAGCTGTGTAGTCTTGCTCTGACCTTCCTTACTATTTCCTTGTCACCAGTGAACTTGGGGGAATTCTTTCTGCTCTCATGTTGGGAACAGAAGCTTCTCATCCTGGTCACATGAAGACAATGTTATTGATTTTTGACTGGAGTTGGATTTTGTTTTTTTATCTTATCTGTGACACTCTAGAAATTACTGAAATAATGGACCTGTATAATGGAATTAACACATAAAATAATTAAAACACTGAAGATTCAAATTCAGTATTTTTAAAAATGGCCCATACCTAAATTAAGCTAATTTAAAATATTTTTCCAGTATTTATTTGATATTTTTTATTTTTTTCTTTTCTTTTTTTGAGACAGAGTCTTACTTAGTTGCCCTAAATAGAGTGTCATGGCATTCTAGCTCACATCAACCTCTAACTCATGAGCTCAAGCGATCCTTTTTCCTCAGCCTCCCCAGTACTTGGAACTACAGGTGCTTGCCACCGTGTCTCACTATTTTTAGAGATGGGGGTCTCACTTTTGCTCAGGCTGGTCTTGAACTCCTGAGCTCAAGCAATCCACCTGCCTCAGCCTCCCAGAATGCTGGGATTGGAGGCATGAGCCACCATGCCTGGCTTATTTGATATTTTCTAATCTGAACTATGCACAACTGATTAATTAATATTAATGTGTATTAATGCGTTATTTCCCCTTTTTGTTGTTTTTTGTTGTTTGTTTTTGAGACAGGGTCTCTTTCACTTTGTGTAGAATGGTGGAATGAGTCATCACAACTTACTGTAACCTCAAACTCCTGGGCTAAAGCACTTCTCCTGCCTCAGCCTCCCAAGTCATTGGGACTACAGGTGCATGCCACCGTGCCTAACTCATGTTTTCTGTTTTTTGTAGAGACAGGGTCTTGCTCTTGCTCAGATTGATCTTGAATTCCTGACTTTGAGTGATTTTCCCATTTCGACCTCTCTGAGTGTTAGGATTATAGGTATGACTGACTACATCTGGCCTTAAAATGTTATTTCTAATCTTTCCTAAACAGAATGCCCAAAAGAATCATGCACTTTTAAAAATTATTTTTAAAAAGCCATAATAAAAGAAAGCTGAGTACTAATAAAAACTGTAGGAAGCATGTGTTTTATTTAAGCTATATAACTCAATTTTTATTTATCAGTATATTCACACAGCATGTTATAGTGATGATAAATATGAGGTATGACTAAAGTTTTTATTGAACAGAAAACAGGCAGGAGGTTTGTTGTGATCAATTTGCAGGAAGGTGGTGGGGTGAACTCTGTGGAGTGAGTAAAGTGTTGGATACAGTCAACAGTTCAATTCTTTTTTTTAATTTATAATACAACCAGAGAACATAGATACAAATTGCTATCATACTTATGCATGACACCTAGCTATGATGCAACCAGCTGCGTTGAAGAGATTGGGAAAGCAGGCTTCACAAAGCTGCCTAGAATTTTGGGCGGTGTAGAAAGCCTTCCCACTGGCATCAGCTGGACAGATTGGGGCTGGATCATGTTGAATGTGGATCTCTCCTGAGGTAAAGGGGGGAGGCCTCCCTTCCCTGTCATCTTTAGTCATTACACAGTAACTAAACAAAGGGCCCAGAGGAAATCCCACAGCAAACAAATGGCATGAACTGGCATGATTGTGTAATCATTTCCTGACAGACCTTCCCAGGGCATGTTACAGCAATTCTCATTTGCTGAAAGGGTACAGAGAAGAATGTTTAGTGTAACAAACAAAAACAAAACAAATCGCATGACCTGAATTTATTTTCTGAGGTAAATAAACAGAAATCCCCTTAAACTTTAAATTGCATAGTCTATTTGGATATCAGGGAGGGCTTTCAAATATAGCTTGTATCTTCACCTGCCTGATTCACGGGTGCCTCTTTTGTTTCAGGATCTGACTGCTGTTGAACAGGGCTACAAGGGCAGCATTGCCACTGAGAACTTGTGTTTTGAGGCAGATTGCTCGGTGTGAATATCTGTTCTTTCACTAAATAGCCTTCAGTGTGAATATCTGCTCTTTCACTAAATAGCCTTCATAAGTTACTTCATTTCTCTAAGTTTTATTTGTTTGTTTTTGTATTTTGTAGAAAATGGGTTTGGGGGTCTCCTTGTGTTGCCCAACTAGTCTCAAACTCTTGGGCTCAAGCATCAATGCTCCCACCTCAGCCTCCCAAAGGGCCATGATCACAGGTATAAGCCACTGTGCCTGGCCAGAGGTTTACTTTTCTCATCTGTCAAACAGATAATAATCATTGTACTCTCAGGGTAGTTTGAGAATTAAATGCAATAATGTATGGATGGAATATAGAAAGAGTGAAGTTAGAGCTACCCATTAGTGAGAATTAAATGTCTGTAAAATGTAGAACGTACAGACTAACGTAGTGAATAGAAAATAATGTTAGCTGTTATTAGAAAGGGTTGGAATATCACTGTTTCACCTAGTAGTGATTAAACCCATAGAAAGTGGATTTACCTAAGCCAGAGAAAGTGGAAAAACCAAAAATGAAATTAATAATTTTTTTGCATGTGTCAAATTTGTCACTACCCTGGTCAATGCTCAAAACCTTATAATGATCCTTCCCTCGTCCCCGTACTCTACCCTCACTTCTTCTGATTAGGTAAATCCACAAATCCTTTCGATTCTTTTTTTTTTTTTTTTTTTTTTTTGAGAGACAGAGTCTCACTTTGTCGCCTTGGTAGAGTGCTATGGCATCACAACTCACAGCAACCTCCAACTCCTGGACTTAAGTGATTCTCTTGCCTCAGCCTCCCAAGTAGCTGGAACCACAGGCACCCGCCACAAAACTTGGCTATTTTTTGTTTCAGTTTGGCTGGGGCCAAGTTCGAACCCGCCACCCTCGGCATATGAGTCTGGCGCTTCTACTTCACCAAAGGCGCTGCCCCAAATCCTCTCAATTCTATGTTGATGGTGTTTTCCCTTAGTCTTGGTTCCCCATTCTGTGTTGCCACCACCCCACATTCCCATTACTGCTTTACTACAGTACTAGTCTCAAGTGCGATCTCCCTTCTTTTTTTTTTCTTTTTTTTAAGACAGAGCCTTGTTCCATCACCCAGTATAGCATGCAGTGGTGTCATCATACCTTGCTGCTTCCCCAAACTCCTGGGTTCAAATAGTCCTCCTGCCTCAGCCCCCTAAGTAGCTGAGAATATAGGCATGCACCACTGCCTGTACAGATGAAGTCTTGCTCATGCTGGTCTGGAACTATTGTCCTCAATTGAGCCTCCCACGTTGGCCCACAGGAATGCTAGGATTACAGTCTTGAGCTATCCTCCCAGCCTCTCTCCTCTTCTAAAAGCTGAAATCCCCTTCAGCCCATTAAAATGCAAGCTAGGTACCAGCCAGTCAGGTAATTCACAAACATAGTTACGCACCAAAACTGCCACAGGAGAATGTTAAAGATAAAATACCTGACATCCTGCCCCAGACCTATTAATAGAATCTATAGCTCTAGGGACTAATTCAGCCTTCCACAATTTGCTACCTACCCCCATGTTGTTCCTAAATTTCAATATGGAGTCATCCTACTTCACAGTAAACCAAAGCCCCTGAGAGTGGCTGTCTTGGTCTTGTGGGACATTAATCCCAGGCCCACTGCCAGAATCCTGCTCTTGTGGCACAGCCGCCATCAGGCCACTTCCCAATCAGAAACTTCCAGTGGCTTCCCTCTGATTTCAGAGCAAAGACCAAACCCCTGGGGATCTATTTCCAAGCTGTTTCTCAGTTTCAGACCCAGGTTTGTCCCTCATCCCGTCCTCTGTTTCTCGGATGTGCTCTGCACTTAGCCCTTGCGGGTTATGTTCCTTCTCCACCCTGATGTGCCTTCTCAGCCACAGCCACAGCCACTGCTGCCATTCCTCCAGGTCTGTCCCTTCAGTCCCACTGGGCCTGTGCAGGACATGAGGCTGGAATCTCCCCTCCTGTCAGGAGCAGTAACTGGAGATGGAACCACAGCTCAAACCCGCCTTCCCCCCCTTCATTCAGTAGGAATCTGATGTCACTAACCTTCTTGAATGACAGGACACAACACTGCTCTGCTTGCTAAGAGGAGCAAGCTGTGGTTTCCAGGTCCAGTGGAAGCAGTGAGGCCTGTTGCCCACTGGTTCTCCCCAGAGGGGTCAGCACCACCGTGTCTCAGGACAGAGAATGTCGACCCGGATTGCCATGTTCCCGGGGTGCCCGGGTAATAGGCTGCTCCTGATGGTGACTCCCCACTTATTATCAATCTGGACATTTGAGTTAGTCCAGGCCTCCAGTGATGTAGGCACTGTTTATATCTCATCCTGGTGAGCAAAGCCTGAGTTTACTGACATAGTATCAGTGTTTTTAATCCCCTCCCTGTGTGACTTTTCCTAGTAAACTGTCCTGCTGCTTGGATGTGAGGCCTTGGGCAGTTTGCAGAGCCCCAAACTTTAAAGGGCCTTACACTTGGCTTAATGCCCTCCTTTCACTGTCTTGAAATTCTTAGTAATTTCGGGGCAAGAATCTCCACATTTTTATTTTCCATATTAGGTAAGTGGTCTGACTGCCGCAGTGCATCTAGGATGGAGCCTGAGATGCTGCATTTCTAACAAAGCCCGAGGCAGGGCTCCTGCTGCTGGTGCTCCGCTCACACTTGTGTGGCAGGATCCAAACACACCAGGGAGACCAACAACTTGGAAGGAACCTGAAAGGTTCACCACAAAATGTGAAGTGAAGCTTGCATTTCCTTAAGCTTCTTCATTTCTTGTATCTTTGTTACAGCAACTTGGCCTCGCCCTAACAAAGGAAGTGGCATAGAGCAGGTCCCACAGCTTGTTCTGTTCTCAGTTTCTTTAGCCTTAAATACTTTTGGAAAGGTCTTCTGTGAAGTGTGCAGTGGGAACTTGGGTCCAAGGGGGTTAAGTGTGAGGCCAGCTGTCTGGTTCCCCTTCTCCACTATTAGTGGGAGGCGATTGCCATGGTCTTTCCTTTCTTTTCTTTTCCTTTCTTTTCTCTCTCTCTCCTTTTTTGCAATGGCCTTTCTTATCTGGGGGTTGAAGATTAGGTTTGAAATTAGTGGGGAAGAAGACCTCTTAGATTTCTAGCCCACACCAGGTCGAGCAGTCCAGTTTAGCAGGATCTGGTTTGAAGTTTGAGACCAAACTTGGGCTAACATTAAAGTTGCTGGTCATTGCCTGTGGCCTTATCTCCACTGATGAGCTGCTGGGTTTTCTTTGGACATAAGGTTCCTATATCCCTTGGATCCTTTAACCATATGGGTGGCATATCCCCTAATATTACTCCAACTTCTGACAAAGAACTTTTGTTGTAAGAAAACAAAAACAAGTTATTTTAAGCAAATTGTGTGGTGTGTGAACCCTATTAAAGCACTGTAGCAGCCCTGAATTCCTTCAGTATCCTCTGAAGGACTGAGCTTCAGCTCATGCCCCACTGGGAGTGGCACCTGTCTTTGTGGGACCACAAGGTTAATGGTCAGTTCATTTCTTCAGTCCATGGCAGTTTGCTCTTCTCGGTCTTGCCCAGTTGCCCTCTCTCTCCCTCTTTGCTACCCAGCATGTTTTCCTCTTCACTCTTAGTCTAAGGTCCAATGAATCCCTTTGTTCCTGAGTGGGGTTGTCCATGCCTGGGGGGCCTATGCTTTCCTAGCCACTGTAGAGAATCACAGCATTGCACTGTGTCCCGGAAGTGGCTGATGAACAACTTGAGATCCGCTAGGCCTCTCCCCTTTCTCCAGGCAGTGCCACAGTGGTGAGTTCCACGTGGGCTCTGATCCATTTCATACAGGTCCAACCTGGCAACACCCGGCTTTGGGTTGGCTCCAAGCACCTTCCACTTCATACTCTAGGGAAACCCGCCAGGCACTCACATGTGCACAAACAGGATTTGCAGGTAAGTTAACACTGGTGGTGGGAGGCACCCTGGACCAATGAGAGATGGAAGGCAGTGGGCAGGTGCTTTGCTTTTGTGACTCCTAGTGGAGGGTGCAGAGACATTTTACTACCTTCCTCACAAGGTCCCAGTGGAATGGAGGACCAGTTATGTGGCCTTTATTTGTGGCCAACCCTATAACATGTCCTTATATTGGCCTTGCTCTCTTCTGATTCCTCCCCCATCTCAGTCATGATGCCTGAGTCATTCCCAGATAAAATATCTACACGGGAGACCTTGGTTCAGCTTTGTTTTCCAGAGAAGCCAGGGAATGAAAGTGGGGTGGAGAAGGAGGACAGGAGGAGATTCTTCCATTGTTCTGTGTCTTAATCACCTGGCCTGTCTATCATTCAAGTTAAGGGTCCATTAGAGGTAAGAAACAGGACGTACACAGACATCGCTGCAGGAGGCGTCATCTACAACCCACAACCCACATCTTTACCCTTCTCCCTGAGTCCCCCAGATCTCCACAGCTGAGCTCCCTGACCTCTTTGCCTACAGATGCTGCCCGGCACATGGCCTGGTGTATGAAATGCTGAAGGGTCCTCAAACTCTCGTCTTGAGGCAACCTTTGAACTACAGTCTGGGGTCCTAAGGAGAATGGCACTTCACACTTATCCAATAGTGAGAGGCATTGTTTTTCATCAAGGAACCAATTTTACAGGAAATGAAGGATTCATGGGGACCATGCTCGTGGATATCACAGGTTTTGCCATATTCCCTGTCATGCTGGAGCAAAGAGGGGGTCTGCACTGCTGACCTGCGCAGCTTTGTTCAGTATATCACAGGTTCTGGATCAGACAAACCAGCCTAGACTCCTGGCTCTGCATGTGTCACCTGAGTGAACTTGCAGAAGGTCCTAAACACTCACCTCTAAACTTCGGTGTCTTCAACTGAGACCTGCAAAGATTTTCTGTAACTTGGATCAAATAAAGTATATAAATACTTTGTATAAAGGATAGTCCTGCATTTGCAATAAAAAGTTAACGGTTATTGGGTTACTAGGCACCGGCCTCTGGCCTCCGTGCCCTGGTAGAGTTTGGAGTGCCACCAGTGTGTGCTTCTGTTTAGGCTCTTGCTAAACTGTGTTGCGTTTGTCCACCTACCTCACTTCCTCTTAGAATAATAAACGTTGTCAAGGGACTAAAAAGCTACGTAGGAGAAGGGACATGGACACACCTTTATGAACTGTAAGTTACTGTTCAAATGTCAGTCATGTCACAGCAGCGGGCAGTCCAGCAGGGAACAGACACGTGAAACCAGCTCTGGGGAGAGGGCTAGAGATGCCGCAGCAAATGTGACCCAAGGGCTTGGGAGCCACCAACTCTCCTAGAATGTGGCTTGTGGCTACTGGGAAGGTTCTTCCAGAAGTGGAATTTTTGCCTAGATATGAATTCAAAGGCAGTGGCAAGAAAGAGGAGGGAAACTCATGTGAGAGCCATTCTTTAGGTAGAACTAAAAGAAACTTTTAAAAAATTGGATCAGGAGAGGGGCTAGTGTTGGTGAGACCAGTGTATGGGTTGCCAGGTCCCTTGGGATTAGGCTCCCCAAAGCGTAATGGAAACAGGCCACTTAGGGATAAGGTCTGAAGGCGGAGAAGGGGACAGAGAGCACTGACTGGACAGGAAAGATGCCTGGAACATGGAGTTTGGGAACACCAGCAAAGCAACTGGGGAGGCCTCAAGGTGACCAGGGGAAGAGGTGAGTGGATGAGACATGAGAGACATTTGATCTGTGTTGCCACAGACATAAGAGGCTTTCACACAAAGAGTTATTAACTGGTAACAGAGGATCAGTGACTAAGAGACAAAGAGGACACACAGGAAGAAACAAGTTTGGGAAAGGGCCTGTCACAGGCTGAGATTGGCTGGAGGGTGTGTGGCTGTAGTCCACCGGGTGGCAGAAAAAGGTTGCTGGGTGCCACAAGCCAAAGCTAACAAATCTGACACCTCCCACTGATGTGTGGAGGGAACACTGCAGGGGTGCAGTTGAAGTCACTGAACTGCAGCTGGGGGGCCTGCAAAC
>CAUYPK010162017.1:0-12924 GCA_963574355.1 Loris lydekkerianus
GTCCCTCCTCAGAAGCAGCATAACAAAATCCAAACTTGGCAAAGAGCCACAGTATACAAAATAATGATAAGAGGCAAAGAGCCGAAATTCATTTTGGCCGGGAGCCACATGTGGCTCTAGCCGCGTGTTCGCCACCCCTGCATTCCTTTACTAGGTATATACCCAGAAGACCAAAAATCACAATATAACAAAGACATCTGTACCAGAATGTCTATTGCAGCCCAATTCATAATTGCTAAGTTATGAAAGAAGCCCAAGTGCCCATCCACCCATGAATGGACTAGCAAATTTTGGTACATGTATACCATGGAATATTATGCAGCCTTAAGGAAAGATGGAGACTTTACCTCTTTCATGTTTACGTGGACGGAGCTGGAACATATTCTTCTTAGCAAAGTATCTCAGTATCTGGAATAAAAGGTATCTAATGTACTCAGCACTACTATGAAGCTAAATTATGGCTTTCACATGAAGGCTATAACCCAACTATAGCGCAAGACTATGAGGGAAGGGTCAAGGAAGGGGAAGGGAGGGAGGAGGTTAGGTTAGAGGGAGGGTAATGGTTTGGGTCACACCTACTTTGCATCTCAGAATGGGTACAGGCGAAACTTACTTAAGGCAGAATACAAATGTCTATATACAATAACTAAAAAAGTGCCATGAAGGCTACACTGAACAGTTGGATGAGAATATTTCAGGTTGTATATGAAACCAGCACATTGTATCCCTTGATTGCACTAATGTACACAGCTATGATTTAACAATAATAAAAAGAGTAAAAATATATAAAAAGTGTTAGACAAAACAAATAATGTGGATCAAATTTGCCTTTTGAATCTAGAGAGCAGGGTAGGTATGATGGGCTAGTAGTAACAAATAGATCCTAAAAAGTAGACAGAATATTGAAGGAACATTCCAGACAAAAAAAATAAATGGCTTGTACATCTATTCTAATCAATCATAGCCAATCTAATCAACTCTTTCCTTGCAAGGTTGGATAGCATCTGAGGATTACGGGCAGCCTTCCAAATTGATCACAGGAATTTGCTATCCCTATCTTGAGTCCTATCTCAATCTCGTCTCCTTGTCTAGTCCCCTTTACTTCACCTCTACAAGACCAGAAGCAGTTATTTAGTGTCCACTTGAACCAGGGGTAGGAAACCTTTATCTATTTCTCTAGATTGAGCCAATAGCTGATTCTCACCACCTTAGAAGGAATGACTTTATTCATTAGAAGTCATTGAACCCTAATAGCCACCACTATCTTTTTTGTCTCCATATGTCAACCTTTCAACTCTTATGTTTTGCTAATTTTTTTCTCTCTAGTGGAAACAAACTTTTTTATAAAAAGTCCCTAAAATCACATGGTTTCTAGTCTCATTCACTTTTATTACCAGCACACCCATTTACCTAAAAAATATACACACCACCCCCACCACCTACACCACCATGCCTCATACCCTCAGACCAAACTAGAAAACTAGCATGTTGACCCAAATAACAGAGGAAAATGTGCATTTCTAACTTATGGTTAGTTCCAGCTACCAGATGCTGGAAGATTCCCCCCAATGTCAGAGGGGGGATGATAATGAGTCTAAAGAGCTCCATGGGGAAGTGGGGAGATCAGGCAAGGTGGGAGAATGTTCCAGCTGTTGGAACTTCAGCAGTCCAACTACTGAGCAGAACAGATGATTCAGTTCCAGGACATTTTTCCCTTGGGGCATATGGATTTTAGGATTGAAATATCTAGCAGAACAAAAATAGGTTCTGAATAAAATTACAGCATATTGAAGATGAATAAATTTGGCTCTAACAGCCTAATAAAACATACTGCATTACCCTTTAGACAAATTTACATAAAGGAAACACTTTTACCAAATCTCCTTAAGCATTTCAGAGGAAAAATTTTCACATTATTTTTCAGGTTTCTTATAAGTTATTAATACTTTATTAGAGCAATGTGGGGACTTGCTCAGAACAAAAGCATTATATTTTATCTCTGGCAGGTTTTTTTCTCTTGTATTTTACCCAGTGATTGGAATATAAAGGATGCACAGATTAAATGCTTATTAAAATAAAAAATAATGAAAGTTTGAATATATAAAAATAATGAAATTCATGACTTCATGAAAATAATAAATAAATGAAAACATGTTAAAAGCATAGGAAACATCTGACACTTTGGGTTAGTTTTCACTTTCTTTACTGCCAAGTCTGCAGAAACAACCAAAAATTTCAGTCGTTGAAAATTTCTCTCTCCTGTATCCTGCAATACAAGCAGTCTACAGGAATCATGTGGTAAAGCACTGAAGCCTTCCATTTGCACAAGATGAAGTCCTTATTTCTTTATCCAATCTTCTCTGCCTTGGTTTTCATCTCTTTTCTAGTAGCTTTTTATACTCATCCGAAATAACATTCCATTACTCAGAAACTTCACTTGTAGCCATCTCTCACAGGACTTTATAAATGCTTTAGTCAGTTTAGGTTCCGAGTTCACAGCAACTTGGTTTTTTCCTTTTCTCTTTATTCAGTATTCCATTGTTTCTGTTCCAGTATGCCTAGTCACTCTCAGTAATAAGAAAGAATGCCTGTGGTTCAAGTGGCTGAGGTGCCAGCCACATACACCTGAGCTGGTGGGTTCAAATCCAGCCTGGGCCCGCCAAACAATGATGGCTGCAACCAAAAACTAGCCGGGCATTGTGGCGGGCACCTGTAGTCCCAGCTACTTGGGAGGAGGAGGCAGGAGAATTGCTTGAGCCCAGGAGTTGGAGTTTGCTGGGAGCTGTGATGCCACGGCACTCTACCCAGGGCAACAGCTTGAGGCTCTGTCTCAAAAAAACAAAAAAGAAAGAAAGAAAGAATGCCATCCCACTGCTATAAGTCCCATACCTAGGAGGTACAGGTCTGTGGGTCATAGACAAAACTTCAAATTCATAAAGCTTCTTGACAAAATGACATTGACACTAGTTGAGTAATTTGAAAAATGAGATTAAAATACTTTCTAAAGATGAGTTTAGGGAATCTTGGCTTTCATCTTTCTGAGAAAAATGCTTATCAGAATGAAAAATCTTTAGGGTGAAGGATTTTCAAACTATGAGCAAGAAACTAGGAAACTAGGAGATAATTTGCTATACTTGTAAGGATGCAAGCATTCAGAGCAAAAGATGCTTTTACTTTTTGAGTAAACAGTGTTTGAACTTTACCTACAAGAATTGTTGCATCCCTTCACCTTCAGCCAGAAGGTTCTCCTTATAAAATCATCTGTGTTGTGATATTCTTTCAGCTGCAAAAATGAAAATACTTTGGCAGTTGGATATTTCTTCAATTTGATATCAATTGCTCTAGTTTTTATTAGTGTTTTTCACGATAATCTTATAACACTGTATATGTATACTTGTGTGCGATACATGTATAGATATATCAATTTGCATCCACACTTCTGAGATATAAGCTTCTTCTTAATTTTTATGACCCAGAGGTGATCATGCCCTTTCCTTAAAAATAAGCCAAAGAGAATGTTAACATTTTAATGCTGCAAAGTCTTCAGGAGATCATATAGTTCAACGTCTTGATTTTACAGATGAAGAACTGAGGCCCAGAGGTTAAATGACTAGGCAAGTATTATAGAGTGCAATTGAAACAGCTTTGCAAGCCTCAGAACAGCTCATTCACTGGCCTGCAGTGACCCTGGTCCTTGCCCATTTGCTCTAAAATTCCAATCAGTCTCTCAATACCTGGCACTGAAAGCACAAAAATCAATTAATCAACAGGGGTTAGGTAAGCAGAATAATTTATTTTATGGACATTGTTAAAGTGGGCGATAGGGTGAAGAAAAATTATGAATTAAGCATTATTTGTCTTTGGTATTCCTTTCCACCTATTTCTCAACCTCTTGCTTTTTTCCTTTGCTATCTTGGAGGCCTCTTTACTTTCTGAAGTCTGCTCCTAGCACAGCTCCTGTTGGAATTTTTAATTACCAGAAGTGACCCAGATATTCATACATTAATTCACTGACTAGCCAAACTTATTTAACTCATCTTCTATTCATCTATTTAATGAAGTTCCACTGTGATAAACTGCAATCTAGAGGCCACTACCATTTTCCCCAATCCTGCAAAATACTTACCTTGTAACATGCTGGCATTTCAAATATAAGCAGGGTGGATATAAGGCTCCCACACCTCATAGCTGTATTCTTATGGCTGTTGCCTGTGTTTCACAGCTGCTCCTGGTTGTCTCCAGGAGAAGATATCAACTCCTTTTCCTTCTTGACATTCTTCTGTGTCAATGACAAGGCTTCGAGTAAGAAGCATTTGTTCTTGTGAACTTTTTCTCTAGCTAATTTAATGGTCTCCATTTCATAACTAGTACAACAGTCTCCCTTTTCCATAGTTTTCCTCACCATTGTTTAAGATATTTTGAGAGAGAGAGGAAGAGAGAGCAAGAGAAACAATGTTTACATACCTTTTATTGCAATATGTTATATAATTATTCTATTTGGTTATTAGTTATTTTTGTTATTCTCTCACTGTACTTAATTTAAAAATTCAACTTTATCATAGATATGTATGTGTAGGAAAAAATATAGTATGTGTAGGGTTTAGTACTACAAGAGCTGATAATTAAGTTTATGAACTCATCCTAGAAAAAATAATACATATGTCATTGCTAAATATCACTATGGATATCTTCTAAGAATTCCCCTTTGTGAATCTGTACACTGATGCTGCCACTTAGTCCACCATTCAAAGCAATACTGGGACTCTTTTATTGAATGGCCAACAGAGCTGTCTTCAAATTACATTTGATGTCCTGAATGTCACCAAAATGTCTCCCTTTCAATATTTCCTTTATCATTGGGTAAAGAAAATAGTTATAGGTGGCCAAATAATGTGAGTAGGGAGGGAGTTCTAGTATAGTTATTTGTTTACTGGCTAAAAACTCTCTCACCAACAGTGTTACGTGGGTTGATGCATTGTTGTGATGGAAAAGCCAAGTTTCTGGCAAAAAGTTCAGTTCATTTTCATCTTTCTTTTTCACATGGCCTTTTCAGCACTCCTAAAAAATAAACTTGGTTAACTGTTTGTCCAGTTGGTACAAATTCATAATGGATAATTTCTTTGAGATCAAATAAGGTTAGCAACATTGTTTTGACTCTTGATATGGACTGATGGAACTTTTTTGGTCATGGAGAATTAGCTGACTTCCACTGTCCACTTTGATGCTTTGTTTTAGGGGCATGTTAGTACAGCCATGTTTCATCACCAGTGATAACACAGACAAAACAACTCTCCTTTGCTTGTGTTCATTGGTGAGCTCCTTCAGAATCATTTTTGCATGCACCTGCCTCATGCCAAAATTTTCAGTTAAGATTTTCCTGTTTCACTATCAATATTTACTTGGTCTGTTATGGTTCTCAAAGTTAGGCAATGATTTTGGCACACAGTTTGATGAATTTTTGCAATGTTTTCATCATTTCTACTCATGACTGGCCACCCTGACCTCTCTTCATCAGTGACGATTTCTCTCTCCTCAGAAAAATATTTAATCCATTTGTATACTGCCATTTTCTTCATGGCATTATCCCCATAAATTTCGATTAATGTGTCCATGATTTCATTCCCACTCTTGCCAAGTTTAATAAGAGATTTACACGTTTGTTTATTGCTCTAATTGAACTTGGACATTCTTGCAATGGCACACAAAAACACACAACAAGAATAATGAACACCACTCAGCAAGATACCACTATATGTTAACACAAACACAGCTGCAAAACACTGATACACCAAGTTTATGAGACCTTACCCAAGTTGTTTGTATAGTGCTGCCAACCTAAGAGCATAGTGACAAGTTTACAAACTTAATTGTCATACCAGTATACAAGGAACTGGGGGTTTTGGAATGAATATATCCCCATTGATAAAAGGGTACTATTGTATGTCATTTAACCTGACTGACATTATGTTTTGTTTTGCTTTGTTTTTTAAAGTCAGCTGAAGTTTCTTGATCTTAATACTGAAGACAATTATTCTTACTTTGTAACAATGACAGGAATAATTATAATAAATATTTCCTGAACATTTCCTATATTAGTTTGATAAACACATATTTTGCAAGCTTTGTTTCATGTTATCATTTCAACAAGACTTTGTTCTAAATGCTATCAATATCTCCTGAATTCTTCACATACAAACTGCTACCTATGTGATCTTGGGTTAATTATTTACCTTTCTGGCTTTCTCTGAGATAAGAATGATAATTATACTTATCTCATTGATGATTCAATGAAATAATCCACATAAAATGTTTATCACTTTACCTAAATTATAGTAAGTGTTCTATAAATATTAGCATTTATTAAGTAACTTGTCCTATCATATACAGCTAGTAAGTGGTGGAGCCAGGACTCAAAGCTAGGCAGTCAGCCTCCAGAGACATACTCTACTGTCTCTAAAATGGTGCTCCCAAAACACTAACAAATGATGATTAGTATAGAATCTGATTAGCCTGGATGCTGAAGCATGAAAACGGCTCTCTATTTATCGTTTGCTCTTCCCAAGTGAACTTTAAATTTGATCCCCTAAATGTTATTTTCAATTTTTCTATCTTCTTTAACAAATGTGAAATTCTGCAGCAGCAACTTTACATTTATATAACACATTCATTTATAGGTGATGATATAAAATGTTATCAAAGCCAAACCTAAGTCCAAGAGAACATGTACAAGGATGGCTGTTCATAAACTTGCAGCAAGGAGATTTATCTTCTGTTTTAGCAGAGGTTCAAAAGCTTCAGAACAGAGACTAACCTTTATAGGGGAAATACTGAGATGATTGGCAAGTGTTCTGTGAAGGAGGGATTTTTTAGAAGTAGAGGAGATTTTCTAATTGGTGGTTCTTGGTTGACTGTAAAAGGCAAGAAGCAGTTTGGGGTGTTCTCAATGAGGATGGAGTGTCTGCTGTCTGCACTGGGGATTTTCTAGTCCATTCTCTTCCAGGAACAAGTGGGTTTGGTGGTGATCTGTTGTTATGGTGACTTCTCAGTATTCCCAAGTGATCCTCAGCAGAGACCTATGAAGAAGAAGGGAAGCAACTGTCATTGCTTTCATTGCTGGCAAAAAAACCGTAGCTGATAAACAAAGGTCTTCTCAGGCCACACAGCTATTAAGCTGGACTAGAACCTAGGCGTTCTCACTTCCTGTTCATTGTTCTTTCTACCATGTCATGTTGATTTCATACCTCTTTGCCAATTTAGACAAAGTTTAGTTTTGATCCAAAGACAACTAGTAATGCTTGATTTAATATGATTAAAAAATAGCTTCACCATGTACTAGAGAAATGGTCTGGAAATCATTTTAACCCTGCCAACCATTATGAGAGTTTACTTTCAGAATATGAAATCTTTGTGCATGCCATTTAAAGAGTTTCTCCTGTTGGCCTCTGGAAGAAATATTTGCTAATCTGAATTATCTTTTCCCTCCCCACATATCTCTTGCAACCATGTACAGACTGTGCAAGCCCTATCCATTTTATACATAAACGTATTTCACGTATAAGATGTGTTTTTCTTAACTTTACTCTTTTCTAAGGCTTATTCTGCAGTTCACATTTCTTCTTTGATAGCAAAAGCTACTGAGTGAGAAGAAATCCTCTTTGTAAGTGATAGAGTGGTCAGTTAAACACACAAGTACCATTTTCCTCTGCACACAATCTCTTCTGTATCTTTGTAAAGGCTGGCCTTAACCAAATTCTCCTTGCTCAGAAAGAATTTGGCCTATTGGATTGAGGTCATTTGGGTGCTTGAGAAACAGAGCAAGCACCAGGCAACTTGCAAACTGGTTTTAGTGAATTTCTTAAAAACACATCTCCAGAGTCCATATTCTAAAACCTTTTGTAAGTGTCAATTAGCTTTAGCAACTACAGAAGAAAATTCAGTGTGTAGATCACCACAGCCTCCATCGCTTCATCCTCTTTCTCTCCCCTACCTCTAGCCTCACCAGTGGGAAGATTATTGATAGCAGCAAGTGAATTAAAAGAACTAAAGTCAGCATTCCCCCCCCCCCATCCCCAGATTATATCTATTTCATTACTGAAATTGGTGATAATTACTATCATCCATCTTTGGAAATGCAAATACATTTTCAGGAAATTGCAAAGAAAGTGCAGATTAAGAATTAAATAAAAATCTACAGAGGAATCCTAGAGTAACCTCCACCTCTGAGGGTTATTTTTAATGCAATTGCTTATTTTTTAGAAAGGAATGTGGTCTATGGTTTGCTATTAGCATACATTTTAAAAATGGGAATTTCAAAGTAGCAAGACTGTAAAACTAAACTAAAGCTTTTCTGTGATGAGTGTGAATAGTTCGGGGAAGGAAAAAGAGAAAGAACCAATCTGATGCCTGTTTCTGAGACAATGTTTAAGACAAGCACAGAGGCCAAGAAATTCTAAAGAAGGAACATGGTTGCCATCAAGTACTTTGATGTCAAGTTAAGAGTTTTTGAGGTTTCATAGAAGTCAGGGGTCAGTGATAAAAGTAATGGATAACTTAAACATTTATTTTCTGATACTTTTTTAAACTAAATTATCATTATTAAAATAGTGATGGTTTAACATTATTTGAGCTCACCTGCTCAAAGGCTTTTAAATCATTAAGGTACAAAAAGAGCATGATGACTTAGAAATCCTAGAGAAGAATAGTTCTAGAAATTATCCCTTTCTTTCTGGAATTTACAGCAGTAGCAGCTATCAACACCTGGTGACAGTATATCTGGGTAGCAGAATAATCATTTCGAAAAATACTATTACTTCTTAAATATGGTATCTAAAAGTGAAGACATGAAATAATGTTGAATGAATCTCCAAGACTTTTTGACCTGGGCTGAATAATGCTGTGTTTGTCTAAAGTCTACCTTCATTGGTTTTACCCACAAAATTAGTCAAATCTGAGACTGAGCTGACCTAAAGTTCCACCTGTATTTATTTGACTTGGGTGAGAACTACAGAGTTAGCAAAAGGTCACTATGTAGAGTAGTTAATTGAATCATTAAACAACTACCTAACTTAATTGTTATGAAAACAAATAACAAGGCTGTAGAATAAATGATATGATGATCCTATACCAAATAGGCCACATGGGCTGGACACAGTGCCTCATGCATGTAATCCTAGCACTCTGGAAGGCTGAGCTGGAACTTGAGCTCAGGACTTCCAGACCAGCCTGAGCAAAAAGAGAGACCCCATCTCTACTAAAAATAGAAAAACTGAGGCAAGAAGATCACTTGAGCCCAAGATATTGATGTTGCTGTGAGCTATGATGCCACAGCACTCTACCCAGGGTGACAGCTTGAGACTCTGTCTCAAAATCAATACATAAATAAGCCACATCAGTCACATATTTATTGCTCACTGATTGGCTATTTAGACAAGGATGGGGATAACAATATTGAACTCACCTGTGAAGACTGTACTATTAAAATTAACCATAATGGCTTCCACTAGGGACAAAAAAAGAAAAAGAAAAAAAAAATATATATATATACACAGACATACATACATACTGCATGGAGAAAGAGCACATGAATGCAAGCTTAGAGTTTTCTCTTTCTTCTTAGTACTTTTCCCATCCCGTAAAACCTTCCAATCACAAGTTAGGAATGAGCTGTTGGAGATCTAAAATCAGGTCTAAATTTTTGTCTTCCCAGTAATTTTTAGCTATCCTTTCCAATAGTAAATTCAACACCAAACACAAGGAAAAGAAAACTGCATACTGAAGTTCTACTGTGTCGGGAAATTCTATTTGTAGCATTAATTTTATCTTCACATCTTCCAGGATGAACAGTATTTTCTCCACTGTCCATTGTCTAGGAAAGAAAGTTCAGGGAATCAGTTAAAATGTGTGAGTATTAGGTGACAGAGGAAAAGAGCCTCCTCCCACCACTCCCTTTAAAGTTTTAAATGTTACTGTTCAAAATAAAACTATCTTATTTTTTCTGATGCCATGTCATGGGGAAGATGAGTTAGTTAGGCTTTCTCACCTGAAGGCTGTGAGGGACCTGAGTATTTTGAGTAACCATGATTAACCTGGCAGGTGCCATGTTGTCTTAAGGAATCATCATAACAGTGCTTGATTCAGAGCCACTATAGTTCTGGCCACTACACGTGTAAGGCTCTGAGGCTTTCCTCCTGGGCAGACTTCCCAAGGTGGACTTCTGGGGAGAGCATCTTATGCCAAATCCCCTGCTCCTATCAGCTGAATTGCCAGCTCCCTGCCCCTATCACCTGAATTGCCAGCTCCCCTGCCACAATCAGCTGAATGATGTGGACTACCCCTGGGGAGAGCATCTTATGCCAGGTCCCCTACCCCTATCAGCTGAATGAGGTTGATGTCCCTATGCTCGCTCACTGCTCACCATGAGCTGAACAAAGTTCGTGTCACAGCTACCTTTGGCTGTTCAGTTTTTCTTGGGTCTGTCTGAATGGCATGGCCTAACTTCCTTGAGGCAAACTTCCCTGGTCCTCAACCATTGACATTACAGTTGTGATCATTCTAGAATCTGAAATCATGCAAAGAAAGTTAAAGGTCCTTTCTCTGAAATATATCCCCACACACTACCATACAACCATCTTGGTAGCTTAATCATTCCCTATAAGGAAGCATCCTTGACTATTATTTTACACTGTTTACAGAAGCTATGAAGAACAAATAAATATTGAAAGGTTTGAAAATACTATAGTTGAGAACAACTGTCAAGTCCCAGAGTACTGGTCAGGGTTCTCCAGAGAAACAGAACTAAAACAGGGCTCTCTCTCCATATACGTACTCACTTTCCTGCATGCATACATTAATGAATATATGGAGAGAGAGAGAGAGAGAGACAGAGATTTATATTATGGGAATAGATCATGTGGTCATGGAGGCCAAGAAGCTCTCCCATATGCTCCTGGCAAGCTGTAAAACTAGGAAAGCTAATGACCTGATTAGTTTGAGTTTAAAGGACTGAAAACCAGGAGTGCTGATGTCCAGGGCAGAAGATAGAAGTTTCAGCACTCATAGAGAATTTGCCCTTGCTCTGCCTTTTTGTTCTATTTGGACCCTCATGGGATTAGATGGTGCTGGCCTTTAAAGATCATTAATTAAATTGTTTTCAAAAGAAGTTCCAAGCACAGTAAATATATTCTTTTTATTACTTTTTTTTTTTTTTGATCAACATAATTTAAGTGTGCTGTGCATGTTTAGCTATAGGTTCAAGTATGCCATGAGGTAAAAAGGTTTAAAAATACTGGTTTGGATTTACCATGCCTAGTTCTTTCAATTGTCTCTCATATGACAGGATCAATATTTTTCCTGGACAATATCTTAGAATTGAACATAATAGACTAGGTGTGGAAAGATCAGTCCAATTAACATAAAAAAAAGTTTGTCTTATTTTGGATGCTTTGGGTTTAAAGCCCTTTTCTTGAGCATATCCCCTGGAACCAACCTTTGCATGTACTTTCTAGAACATCTGTATTTAATTATTGGCTGCAATCATTGTCTCTTAATGAATCTGCAGCTGACTAAGTATTTTGCTAAATCTTCTTTCTATGTTTGAACACCTGTTTGTTTTATTTGTGTATCTTCTACATTAATTTCTATTACATTGCTATTTTTTTGCCTGTAATCCAAGCCTGATTAAACTTTTCTTTAAATTTTCTGAGAATAAGGATGGATTAAAGATGGCAGCCGAGTAACAGCTTCCCTGCAACAGGGCACGGTGAGTCTGGAGAGATAAGACTCCAGGCATCTCTGGCTGGGGAGATCTGCCTATAATCATTCCTTTGAGGATACAGGGAGTCAGCAAGGGACTTCTGGATCCCAAGAGGAGGAGAAAAACAGTGGAAAACTGGCAAGCAGTTGCGTGTGTTCGATCAACCTAATCCCACTGGCAACCGTAAGTACAAGCAGCAGTGAGACTGCAAACCGGAAAGTCCTTACCTGAGAACTGTTTCGGTGTTTTTGGAATTGGCACTCAGTTGAACTGCCTTGGGGAGAGCTTGAGCAGGAGAGCGGAGAACTTCGGGCATTGTCTGGGGCCCGAGACTAAACCACTGAGCTGGGCACAGGAAGCCATTGTGAGAGAACTGCCCCTGCAAGCTCCACCCTCAGGGTCCCAGAGCAAGGATCGGGTGGGACCTAGTAACTTAGTGACTGAGCAGCCTAAATGCGGGGACTGAGCTGCCTTACAGCCTTAATCCTTAGGGGCAGAGTGAGCCAGTTTTGGCACACTGGAGCCTCGGGTTGTTGCCCTGGGTAGAGTGCCATGACATCACAGCTCATAGCAACCTCAAACTACTGGGCTTGGTGCCACATGGACCTCCATAAGAGCTGTGCCGTGAACCCTGACATGCGACCTGTGACCACCTGGCCTCCGCATGCCCTGACCAGTAACTGCGGAAGCCATACAACCCTGAGTCCTCCCCCTGTGTCCTTCCAGCCTCCACACTAGCCCACACATCTGGCCAGGGACTCTGGTAGCTGTGCATGCTTGAGAGCCTTCCCTGCCTCTGTGCAGAGCCCTTTTCCTGGCCAGAAACCACTGGAGCCTTGGGCTCTCTGTGCCAAAGTCACTGGGCACCAGGCACTCCCAGAACCATGTGCACCACCTCTCGCCCTGTTTGCTGGATCCAGGTGTGTCACACATGAGAGCTGCTTCCACAACCAGAACTCCCTAGCTAGAGAAGCCCTAGAGGAACTACACAGGATCACTTCTACAAAGATCCAGCAACAATAGAGTGACCCCACTGGGGTCTATTCTTGGAGAGACACCTCCCCAACTCTGAGAACAGCCAGAAGCAATGGTGAAAAACAATCATGAGGTGAAATCAACAAAAAACTCTGCCAATATGAATAATCAGAGTAGATCAACTCCCCCAAGGATCA
>CAUYPK010162019.1:0-16888 GCA_963574355.1 Loris lydekkerianus
ACAGCCAACGTGGTAGGATGCCATTGGCCCAACCCTGTCAAGCACCTCATCCCCCACCTTCTTTCCCCGCCCTTTCCCCATGCTCTATATAAGCGACTGCTTGACGCAATAAAGTTGAGTTCCTGCTTAAAAAAAAAAAAAAAAAAGAAAAAAGAAAGAAACAAAGAAATGAAATCAGAAAGGAAGAGCAAAGAGAGGGAAGGAGGGAAGGGAGTGGGGCTTTGGTGTGTGCCACAACTTTTGGGTGCAAGACACGATTGTAAGAGGGACTTTACCTAAAAAATGCAATCAGTGTAACCTGGTTTATTGTACCCTCAATGAATCCCCAACAATAAAAAATAAAGAAATAAAAAAAAAAGAAAAAGAAAAAGAAAAATTGATTGGACCCTGAGAGTGCTCTCCTTGTTAAGTCCGCCTAGTGGTGGTGATGCAGAACTATAGTTACTAGCCCCCAGGTGCTGCCCTGGTGGTTTCCCTGGACTGCGTCCTACCTGCACCACTGAAAGCCACCCCAAAATCAGTCACATGTCTTATGGCCTAAATTGAGGATGCCATCTGTTCGCTTCCACGATGCTCATGGATACAGGGAATGAGTAGAGGTTTGTGATCAGA
Source organism: Loris lydekkerianus (assembly GCA_963574355.1). NCBI lineage: Eukaryota > Metazoa > Chordata > Mammalia > Primates > Lorisidae > Loris > Loris lydekkerianus. Next base: position 613 of record CAUYPK010162019.1, read on the forward strand.
GGAGCCATATAGTCTGATATTTAAAGTATCTTCTGCAGTTCCTAATGAAAGAGTAGATTTAAGGGTTAAAGTTTGAAGTATTTTTAGGAAGCTATTTCCATAATCCCAGTAAAAAATATTGGTGTGACTGAGACGGAATAACTGTAGAGGTCATAAGACATAGAATATTTGGGTATTTGAATGTTTTAGAATATGCCTGTTTTTAATGTAGATATATGGGTCACTATGAAAGTTTTGAGACAGACTATGTTATGGTCCGTTATTCTAATTTCAAGAAACAAAGTCAATAGTATCCTTTCTGATTCACCTAGGAAAGTTTCAACTTGCTTGGCTGATCAGTGTTGCTGTGAGTGTTTCGTTTGTTATCATTCATCAGATTTTATATTGATTGTTGTTGGTGTATCTCAACATTTTTATAATGACCCACCTCTATGGGTGTGAACAACACAATATAATCAGTGCATACACCAACATTTGGGTCTGAAAACATGGAGGCACATAATTTCAAGTAGTTGGGATGGGTAAAATTATAGATGCTAGGTTTGGGCACACAATTTTGAGCTAAATTTAAGATATAGTAAGTTTTAACTTAGTACACTCAAGAAAAAAACTTCTGAATCACATTTAAGGCTGAACAGTCCATTTCTGGAACATAATAAATGATACATTTATGTGCTGATTAGTAATGAAAGAGGTGACATTTGTACTCTAATAATGACATTTCCATTTTTAAAGAGAGAAACAGACATATAGTGTAGTCATAAACTATATGCCCATTAAGTTGAATAGATCACACATTTGGTTAAATTACCCAAACAAAACTATTTCCTGTGGTTCTGAGCCTTGACATTCTCTCAGTGTAAAAAAAAATGCTAAAATAGAATATTCACAATATTTGTGCTGTGTATTTTCACTGTTCAAAATAAGAATAAAATGTTTACTTCTCTGAGATTTCAGCAGCATCTGTATTAACTGCTCTATTTAGCTTGCCTTGCAAATCATATAGAGGCAATTATTGGAGGGATCTGAAAGTTGCAACAGGAAAGTCAGATTGGCTGATGATAAGGTCAGTGATGACTTGAAAGTATATCAAGGGATTATGGTGAATGACCAAAGCTAGTGCCACAAGGATGCTCTTTATGATTCTGTTTATATAACGGATCTGAAGTGACAAGATTCTACTTACAGAGAACATATTGGCACAGGCAGGGGTTGCCAAACGAGGCCCTCAGTCCTGGCTCTCTGTTGTCATCACCGTGTCAGACCAATTTCCATCCACATAAGGGACAACATGACTACACATGTCTTCTAGTGGCACTGATCCCAGTCAACACAAGTGACATCACCCGTTTCCTCAGTCAAAGATTTATCAGCACGTTAGCCCCAACTGAATCACACTTGCACCCTGCAAATAGTTAAGAATGGCTTCCAGAATGATGACAGGTCGGTAACATCTTCCAGAATCACATGTTTAGTATACAAGCAAGACTCTGTGCTGAAAATTCTATTTCCACAAGTACGGTGGATATGGGGCAAAAACAGAAGCAATAGTGAGATGTATATAACTTAGTATTTACTAGTGTAACAGCTAGAGCCAGGCTATCTTGCTCCCAGTCCTGCTTTAAGCAATTCTAATGTAAATATCTTGGAGAAAGTAATTATATTCACTGCCTACGATTTCCTTTTTCTAAAATCAGGATAGTAGTACTAATTTCATAGTTTAATGTGAGCATCACATGAAATGCTCAGCATATACTGAATGGTGCTTGATACGTAACAATTTTTGACAAATTATTAGGTTTTTTTAATGTATGCACAACTACAGTAGTCCTCTATACTATTCCTTGCTGAATCATAAAATACGGATGTCCCACACCACAATTTTATTTGCATGACTTCAGAAAAAAAAATATAGAAATAATAGAACAAAAGCATAAACCCAATTGAAAAATATGAAAAAAGTTTCAATTTCATTACAATTCATGGAAATGTCTATTAAAAAAAAAAAAATAGATTCTCCTTTTACTGCCCAATATAAAAGAAGTTGCAGGAGGGAATAGTTTGAACTAATATCTAACAAGATTAAGAAGTTTATGATGACATATTTATAGATGAGAAAAACTCAGTATTTATGTTTGTTATCAATTTTTAAATTTATTCAACTATAATCATGTAATAAAATCAACAATAAGCAATTAGACTGCAAAATTATAAATTCAGTATGATGCAAAGTACATAAAAATATAAACAGAATACATGTCTGATGGAAAACACACTGGAATGTTAACTCGATCGCTACCTGGCTCTGAGGTATGAACAACCTATTCTCCATTCTTCAATTAAAGTAAAGATCCCATTCCATAATTTTGTCTTAGATTCAAGTAGTTACAACAAAAACACCATATATCGTTATATCACTGATTCAGTCCAAAAGTCAAAAATGGGCCCTTCTTTTAAATACGTGTTTTTTGTCTCAAATATCCTTTTTCCCCTTCAAAATATACACAGATTTTGAAGTATTCTGCCTCTCTTCACTACAATTTTCTTTATATTGACATTTTCTTCAGGAAAAGCACAGGGGGCCTTTAAGTGCCCCAGAATTTTCAGTTGAACTTCTCCATGGTCAATAGGCTGCTCACACTAGTTCCCTGAGCTTCAGGGAGTTTTGTCAAACATAGCATGTTCTTAGTTTATCCCATGTACACAGTGGCATTCTATGTACAGTTCCCTTTTCAGAAAGAGCGTTTGACCACCAGGAAGCTGATTCTCCCCTTTAACACTAAACTCAGATGGTGTCACACCCCAGCTGAAAGACCCCTGACCTCTGTCAAAAGGCAGCCTTGTCAATACCTTCTTAACCCTGGAGAGAAGGCAACATGGCTAACACTCCACTGACTTCAAGATGGATTTGGCTGGCTGGTCAAGTGTAAAGGTAGCTGTCTCTTTCTCCCTTCCTTGCTTCATGTGTACACATGAGGCCAACAGAAAAGGGAGTTTTCTACATAAACAAATTCTATTCTTCAGTAATGAGTCTTGACAACTGCTGTCTCCTGTTGGCACCTCCAAATATATTCTCTCCCATAATGAAATTGCATAAACACATTCTTGGATTTTCACCTGGTTTTATTTACATTTATATACATATATATACATATATATATCTTTGTATATATCCTGTATATATCTTTGTTTTTACATTCTTGCTTTAGGCAGTTATATCTGTTCTACATTATAGTATAAAAGATGATGAGCTAATTTCTGATTTTTTAACATACTTTCCAAACATAGCAACATTTAATGAATAATTAGTTTATTAAATCATTCCCTTAAAAGTTCTACAGTAAAATTCATGGAAACTTAGATATGCTTAACTAATTCCTAGCATTAACGAGCTTTTATTCATTCTTCATATTTTTTTTGATAAGGGTATTTCAATCTCCCAGCAGTTCTATAAACCCCATTTATATGTTCTAAGATTGCCTTTGATTTCTAAAAAAATACTTTTGTGTCAAAATCATTTGCATTTCACAAATAGTTGTTTTATGTTGCAATAAATTTTCTATGACATGATTACAATATTGCACATTTTTACATAAATTATGGCTGTGTTTGTATTATTGATTTAGGTCAACAAAAGTAGGTGTCAGGCACTGTTCTAGGTACTAAGTCATTCTTCCTTAAAAGTATTTTCCAGCCTTGCCGGAAGGTTGGCATATTGTTTTCATAACTTGAAATATTCTTACAGTAGTTTCCTAGTTCTTAGGCATGAGTAGAGCGGGACGCCATTATTATATTATCACATGGATTGATTTTATTTTTGTTTCACTTGTCATCTTTATGCCACTGTTCTAAATTGTGAATTGGCAGTTAATTGATGTTTCCCTACTTGATCACAGAATATTTTCATTCCACTCAATAGATGCTAAAACTATAGAGCCAAGAATTATTCCTACATTGTTCTGTTCATAACAGCATGTGCAGAATTTTAATTACCACACAGAATGTAGATTTCCCCAAGGGCACCCACTGTGGAAAATGCTTAACTGTAATCACAATAAATCTTCTTATCCTTATTACTTAAAACACCCGTCATTAAAACTTAGAGTTTTCCTGAAATACTATTCCTTCCGAATCTCATTGTAGAAAAGTCACGCATGAAGAGGACAATAATAAAGCGGGCCCCCCAAAATTTGAGTTAAAAGTTATGAAGACACTTTCATAGTCTGCCGCTTACCGTCGTCTGTGCACGCCAAGGACATTTTTTATTATTTTACAGTTACCTAATTTATTGTTTATAAAATTTATTGTTTACTGTTTATAACCTAGGGAACTTCATTTATTCTCTAGGTATATGAGCCTTAACTATCTTGATAAGATTTTTATGATGTGCCCAACCAACAAATTCAAAACATTTTAGGAAGAAAAAGAATGAAACAGAAATAGAGTCTGAAAAATCAGAAAGTTAGAATGCAGTTTGGGAAAAGCAACTGTAACAACATGAGCATGAGCTGCCTCTCTTTAATTCAAGGAATCTTTTTAAATAACAATAATAATCGTAGTACAATTCTAATTTTTTCTTATAAAGCTATTTCGTTGCAAACACAGACAGCAGTGATGAAGGAAACCAGCAGTGTTAGAGTGTACTCAGTTCACCAAATGCTAAAGATCAGTAAAAACTGCGTGTGCTCGTTCTTGCTACAGAAAAGCTTGCATTGTCTCAGGTTATTAGATTTAAAGGCACTATGTTTCCGTTTCTGGAAGTCATATAAAATTCTAGAATTGCATTAAATATTAGATTCTAAGGTTTTGTATGACTATGGATATCATATAAAATACACACAGAATATGTATTAATGTTAATTATCTTGAGTGGAACAGCAGTCAATGTCTGCCAGTTTGTCATCAAAGACAAAGATTTCCAAGGAGAAAAGGAAGAAAATGACCATTGTGGTTCCTTTTTTCATTAATTAGCTAACTTTGGCCATTAATCATCTGATGGATTAATTTATTTATCTGCAATAAAAGCCCTTTCTTCATCATCCTGGCCGAAGCAGAAATTGTATTCCTGACAGCTATCATGTAATCAAGTCTTGGACAGCTACAGCTTAAAGTTTGTTTCATTTCTTTTTGTTATGGACATTTTCAATTACATTTAAAGATTTTTTTTGCTTCCCATGGTGGTTTTAAATTGGCATTTCATCATTTCATATATTGCTGGCACTGGTTCTGGGTTATTTAGCCTTTATTAATAATTTCCATTTTGACCTTTTCCCAGGTTTAGCTATTTATTAGGTATTTTTGCACTATTGCAACGATGACTGAGCAGAATAGGCGATTTTTTTTCACCCCTTTTTAAAACGTCATATTTTAAATTATTTTTACCTTGACCTTTAAAGTTAGGATGTAGCTATGATTTGAAAGTTCTGTTTAAAAGCTACCCTGTTGAAACATCAGGTAATCCCCAAAGTTCAAAACAGATTGGCCAGCCAAATGCTTGAAAGCTGGAATGGAGAGGCGAGTGAGAATCAGGAAGGGCACGGAGGGAACTCACAGGAGAGAGAGCTTGGGCACATTCACAGGAGCACTTAATGTGTCAATCCTTCCTGACTTTGAGAAGCAGGAAACACACTGAGTCTAAATTTATTCTGTGTGATGGAAAGTGATTTCTGATCTCTTAGTATATCTTCAGAAAGAATATTTTATTGTCCTGTTCATGTGTTCTACTTTGAATGGATCATTGTATTTTCTTATAGTTAATTTTGTACACTAGTTTATCTTTGTTCCCGGTTAAAATCCGAGGAATCGTCAGGTTTTCCATATGTAGAAATGATTGGTTTATGTGTATGTTTTCTTCATACTTTGAATACTAATGTCAGAACATACATAGTAGCTTAAAGAATCAAAGTCATTTGATAGGACGTCAGAAGGATTATAGCAAAAACCACAAAAGGGACTAATTTCTTGATGTTCTGCTGAATTCTACAAAATAGTTGAGTCACACTTGTTTCCATTTGCAATTTTCCCTGGCTGACCATATTTTCCCAAGGCCTTGGAAACTGCAGGAAAATAATTGTTATTTGTTTCTTTTTTTATTACTTTTTTTTTTTTTATTTTGCAGTTTTTGGCCGGGGCCAGGTTTGAACCCGCCACCTCCACTATATGGGACCTGTACCCTACTCCTCTGAGCCAACAGGCATCACCCTGTTACTTGAATTTTCTAATATTCAACATCATGCTCTTTTTCTTCATTAGAGTGTCATCTACTGAAAGATAAAATTGCTCTTATAATCAAGCAACAAACTGGGGCTGACTATGTGTAACAAAATAGTTTGCTGTTTATAGAGATATTAAAAAAAAAAAAGAGAGATAGAGACACCATGCACTCAGATGAACGAATCTTGTGCACATTTTGCGCACATACACGTGTAGCAATAAAGCGGCCTCTCACGGGATGGACGGTGCCAGAGAATCCAACTCTCATCACAAAGCTAAATTTTAATTTTAATACAATTTACATTCTTCTTTTACTCTGGAATTAGGGAGAGTATATCTTCGTTGTAACTTAGAATAAGTCGTTGAACCATAACTGCTAAAATTATTCAGCCAACTGAAACATATATGTAACGTATTAGCTTCATAAAGACTCATATTTATTTATGTTGATCCTGGTTTCAAAATTGAATTCACCAAACTTTGCTGAAATAGTCCACAAGGTATTGTGCTGGTACTTGAGAAGACCCAGGTGGGAGTGACAAGAAGTCACACAGGCCCCTGTGTCTGTAAGGCTGCCTTGCAGGCAGTGCTGTGCCCCAGCAGTCCTTCCTCCATTCACTTTGTGAGTACTGGGGAGGAAGGCGATGTCCTTGAATGAATTGACTGTCATGATAGAACTGGAGCCTAATGTTGTCATCAAAGTTATATTTCTTAATTTAAAAATAATTTATTGGCATGACATCCACGCAACATACAATCAGCCATTTTAAAGTGAGCAACTAAGTGTCATGCCTCTGTGTCAGTAGAGGCATCTATTCTGCATATTTTATATGCACAGAATTGCACAATATATGACCTGCCTGTCGCTGGCTTCGTTTATTAGCACAGTGTTCTGGAGGCTTCAGTTTGCTGCCTCATAACCTCCCTATTCACAGCTGTATCATACTCATCCTCAACATGTTTCCAGAGTGGTCAGAACACAAACTATTTGAATAGACCGGGGCCAGATTCCTGTGTTTCCAGTTATAATATCTGAGGTATGATGCATGTGCTATCTCACCTCTCTGGGCTTTGTAATCATGAATGCGATTTAGGAATGAATTCATTCTGTAAGACTATTTTGAGTAATAGATGGCATTGAATTTAAAGCCCCGATGCATAATAGGCCCTCAACTGATGTCTGTTCAATTAACCTATGACAGAAATAAAATTGCCTCATCATCTTCATGAGTCATTGATTTTACTTATGTTCCCTCATTTACACTGATATCTGTGTCAATAATTACTGTCACATAGATTAGGAAAGAATAAATATAACTTTGTCCATAGATAAATTTTATTATTTTGATTCCTTGTCTATGAAAATATTCTAACATTTTTTACTTATTACAATTATTAAAAAGGATAGATTAATGAAAATTGCCCTTAAAAATAATGTCTATATATGTTTTCCAGACCATTTTTTCTGAATTGTAATAGTCTTTGTTCATTCTGACCCGCTTTATAAGATTTGTGGTAGCAGTATAAAGTTCTTCTTCCATAGGAAACAGTGTTTTCTAAGGACAGAAATTTCATCAAAGTAAAGCTCTGTTAGGTCATAAGGCTATTTCTGATTTACATGGAGATTGCTATTCAAAATTGCACACATGGTTTAACTGCTTTTACTCAAGCTCAGGAAAAAAAGTCTATTTTATAGGCTTGATAATGACATGGAAGATAGCCGTATTTTTACTAATTGCACAATTGATCTTTGTTCTTAAGTATGAAAATGGTCAAGTCTCAGCCTGAATATTAACCATAATATTCTAGAGCTAAAGAACTGTAAATACATATTTTAATAATAAAGAACAAACAGTTTAATCATCTCTCCTTATCAAATGGACTTGCCACTGACCAAAGCAAAGTTACCATTTTTAAAAAGTCCAAAACTGCTTTATGAAAATTTTAAATAAGCTCTCCCTGAATCTCTCTTGCCCTCGTCCCCTGTCTTTCTTCACTGTGTCCAGCTATAACTCTTTGTTGACTCTGTCCTTGTTGGATGTTTTGGCTGCTTTCTTTGTTACATTTTATTTGTACTGTTTCTTTCTTTGACCTGTATGTTTGTAGAAATATTATCTTTTCTTATGACGATTTTCTTTCCTCCCTTCTTCCCTCCTTGCTTGTCTTACTTCCTTCCTCCTCCCTTTCTTTTGTTTTGTCTTTTCTTGAGACAGAGTCTCACTCTGCTGTGGGGGGTTAAAATGGAGTGGGGTCAGCCTCGTTCACAGCAACCTCAAACTCCTGGGCTCCAGTGATCATCCTGCCTCAGTCTCCCCAGGAGCTGGGATGACAGGTGTTGACCATCACACTCAGCTATTTTTATTTTTTTATTTTTAATAGAGATGGAGTTTCAAGGTCTCATTCTTGCTCAAGTTGATCTTAAACTCAGGGGATCCTCCTACCTCCGTCTTCCAGAGTGCTAGGGATTACAGACCTGAGCCACCAGACCTGGATGGCAATCTTCTTATTTTTTTTAAAATAAATTTTATCTGAAATTGCTCAGAAGCCCTTGAGAAATAAAATATGTTCTTTTATACTGCTGTATATGATTTTTAAACAATCCTCCCTTAAGAAATCTCTCTCTCCTACCTCTCATAAACACACACCCATACACAACAAAAAAGAGAAAAATAGAGTTTCATCCTTTATTAGTCAACTAGAAAATACAACATAATTTCTCTATTGGCAAGGTTATGTTGTCGTTATACTACAACATACTGTCCGCTCTCAAGTTCTGTGTGTGTAAAACGTCATTACTGTGAGATGAATGACCACCTGCATTCAAATTATACTTCAAAGTTATAGTTCTTTTTAAAGTATTTAATGGGTCGATTTTAAAAGCTTGAACGTTTTATGAAACGGATTTACTGTTGGAACTGACTCAAACCACCCAGATCAAGATTTTGCTTCTAATATAAAAATAAAATCATGCAATATGACTGTATACAGTTAGCCATATAAATAAAGTATGCCATAGCTCTTCCATAAGTACTCACCAGATGCATATACATTAAAAAATGTTAATTGTCTCCTCTGGAAGATTATTTTACATATTCCACATCATCACCAAATTCTGTATGATGTTAGAATGTATGTACAGTTTTAACATAACATATCAAAGGAAGATTATACTAAAACTCAAAAATGTCTGCATGCTTATGATGCACTTGTCACCTATCCAAAAGTTATTTAAAGGTTAGATTTCTAATACAATTCCAGAGCCAAGCATTTAAAGTCATCACAATGCCAAAGACTTAAAAAAATAATTCTATGGCCTTGACAGATGCAAGAAAAAGAAAAGGCAAGAAGCTAATTTAAATCTTATATAAAAACAAATTAAAATAAAATAAGTGGTCTCTTTAATGCTGTATAAGAAACACGATCAGTTTTGATATTCCAAGGTAGGAGAGGAGCAATGAAAAAGGAGTAAGCTGTCATTTAGAATTGTAGCCAAAGAATATTTCCTTCTCTCTTTGAATCAAGCTGTCAAATCGGGAAAGTTTGCTATGAGTCTAAAACCGGCTAATGGTAAGAGGTTGACCAGAGTTTCACAAAATTGGGGTTATGTAACATTTTAAAGTGCAAAGGATAATCTTAATGCATTAATATCAGAAAAAAAATACTACTACTGTATTGAAATTTTCCTTAACTTTTGGATTCTGGATTTTACTTCCCAGGGCATTGTAGTCATGTCCTTGTTATGGAAACTTAATCATAATTACGGGAAGAAAACAGTCACACTGTCAAAGATTGTGCGTGATGAGGCACTTACATTCTGATGTTCCGTTACCTCTGCTTGTTAACCTTGGAGTGGAGGACCACTTGCAGAGGCACCAAACAAATGCAAGCCACAGTAATTACTGTAATTCAGCAGAGAAATGTAGTCACTGGAGGCTGGCCGTTCTACCCCCACAATCAACCTTCTGCAACTCAAGGAAAACACAAACATATCCACGCTCCGACAAATTGGTCAAGAGCAAATGTTTCACATTAACTGAGTTAAAGGACCTTGCTGCAAATTACAAGGGCTGCTTAGGAAGGCAATGAATCCTATTACGGAAGGGATAGGCCAGTACTTTGTTGGAGATGCATATATAGTTGCAGGATACAGCCTCCTTACCTGAAATCAGTTGCTTTGAGACTCCAGGATGGCAATGGCAGCACAGCCCTTTCTGGGAGGTGCCCCAAATCAGCAGCTGGAGACTGCGCTCCCAGAAGTGTAATTAACAGATAAAATGCTGCTGTTGTATTACCTCAAGCAATTTTACTGTGAAAACTCAGAAAGAAAACAATCCTACACTTAGAGTTTAAAACCTCTCTGTGTTCTTGGCAATACCTAGTTTGAAATTCATAGACTGCGTATTATAGGCCATGTGTGGACATTTACACCTATAACAGGAATTATTTGCACATTACGCTAAATAGGACTGGGACATGGGTGGTTCTAAAGAAACGTCTTTAGGAAACATATTCATTCAATATGCATTTCTTTCTCCTTCTCCTTCATTGGGAGGTGGGAAAGAGGTTCCTAGTCCTTAAACACGAGTGAGGCTGGGCAGGATTCCATTTACCTCTTTTCCCTGCCTCGGTGATAATGTGATTCATAGGAAATGCTGCTTCCACTGTGCTTGGTAGTATTTTCTAACAGCTTGCTACACTCTGAAAAAGTGCACAGATTTATTCAAGTCCATTCTGTTATGGAAAAACATAAAATTGAAGTTGAGAGAGCAGAAGAAAAGATATAAGTAATATAAAGGCATAAATAGGTTGTTGACAAAGGGGTTTAACAGAAAATGAAGTCGGCAGGGACCTGGGCCATGCACGACTATTATGAAATATAAGTCAACCAACCACCACTCTGTGTTTTTCAGGTATCCATTAAGGGAACCCTTTCATGTGAGTAAATAGCCTGGAAATTCAAATCTCTTTTGTCATTTGACTTTAAACGGTACCCGTGTTGCATCCGGTGTCTTATACTAACGTGTGGATAACTGAAGGTTTTTTCCTTTTTTTATATAAAATGAAATGGAAAAAAAAAATTACTGCACAATATATCACAATTTCATTAATTCCCCGTCGGCTGTCTCTATGTCTGTACTGACGGACATGTCTCTCTCCTTCCTTTTCTTTGGATCTCTTCACTTCCTAAGGAGCCACAGAACCACCCACCTCTTCTTCCTTTCCTCGTATTTATTTGTTAAAAAAAAAAAAAAAAAAAAAAAAAACTTCACTTGACAAAATGTTCCAACCGTTCATGAAAAACAGATCATTTCTATTGGAACTACATTGAATTTGTGTGTCATAGTTTAAATTATCACACAATATTAGTGCTGCAAATATAGTAAATGCAAATACATATTGTTGAATGTTTAACTAAACAACCCACAATTATACGGATAATGACTGAATACACCAAGAGAAATTTACAATTAAAAATCAAAAAAGTCAATTAAACATTGTGGGATACCCACAGTAAACAGATGACACCCAAATACTAGAATTACCAATACTCCTGAGCGTGACTGTAGAGGGGTGAAGCTGACCCTTTGCCAAGTGCTGTTTCACAGTTAAATTTCTGCTAACAGACCAACTTTTGACTATAAATACTTGTTTAGAGGAAAGTCAGGAAGTAATCTTTAGTCGTCATAAAAATAAAACTCTGTGGGATTTTGTATTGTTAAATGCTAAGAACTAACGTAAGGATTTGCTTGCTTGCTTTCTAAACTTTAGAACACAGGATATACTTGCAGAATCGACAATGTGCCTCCAAACCAAAGAATCTTTGAAAGATTGTTTTTACCGTCAACCAGTTATTTTGATACCAGGTAAAAATAAATAAGCATCCTATTGTTTCTACTTGCTATCTCTATCAAACAAAAGAGCAAGAAAAGATTAATTGAGAAGGGAAAACCATCAGGTTTGTGACACTATCGAATCTCCCTATTCTTTCATTCAAATATTATTTCATGGTGCTTGGTGAAACGTTAGCATTTATTTCTGGGTGTTACATATATCCTGTTAAATTTGAGAATATAGATTAGGCCTCATAACTGGCATTGTCTAGTACATTATCAAACTGATAATAGTCTGTTTATAAAAATGTGGAATTGGACATTATCTAATTTCATAACCAGCAACAGAATTTTCTGTTGTTTTTCTTTTCATTTTTTATTTCTGAAAGATTTTCATTCATCAGCAGTTTTAAATATATAAAATATATGATATATATAAGTATAATTTTAGTTTCCTCTTTGCAATATTTGAAGCAGTTATTTTTACTGCATTTTCTCTTTTATAGTTATATTTTAGATAACTATTTTTAAAAGTTAGATCAATGGAAATTAATGTCTCGTTACTAACTGTATATTCATTACTTGTAATTGTTTCATTTGGAGTAAATTGTGTATTTTATAACATATTGGACAAGTGCTATTGATTTATATGTTTTATACTGAAGTTATTAAACTTCTGGAAAAGATGACCAAGAAATAGTACATTCATTCATTCATTTGGGGTATTTCTGAAATATTTTTTATTCTGATCTTTGGACATGGAAAAACACATCACTACATTTTTAGTAATGAACTATCCTTGCATTCATGGAATGAAGATAACAAGATGAGTTTTGGAGAAATAATGAGCTCATTCTAATTTGCATTAGGGTCACTTTGTATCTGGCAGAGAACACAAATTTTGTGCAGGAGAAAGCACCCAAGTAAAAAAGATGAGAATATGTTAAATTAGAAGTCTGCAGGAAACTTTTATGAGTGCATGTCACACATTACAAAAAATAATTTGAACATGGTATCTATATTTTCTGTTTCTATATAATAAACTCTACTATTACAAGGTAGAATTAAGCAATCACACAATCCCAACCATGTTTTCTGCTAGAATAAATGTAGGCAATTTAGTTTCCACTGGTTCAGATTTACCAGCATCTGACTTTGATTCAAAGGTGAACACTTACATAACAGTGGGGGAACCTCCATCTGGAGCAGTGGTTGCTTCAATTCAGCTATGTTCTCTTAGAACACGTTCTCATTAAACCCACTCTAATCTCTTCCTGGGGGCTTTTATCCCCCATGTTCTCCTTCTTCCCTCTGAGAGTGTAGAAAGTTAGTGTGGCTAACTCAGAGTCTAGTGGGTTGTCCTTGTAGTGCTTGATGATGATTATAAGAAGATGATGATGACATGAAGACTGGAATTTCACTCTTCAGTAGGTCCTTGGTCTCAGGGATTCAAAGAATGAATCCAGGGACCACAGATCAGTGGTAAGATAGGACTTTTATTAAAAGTTAGAAAGGAATACAGAAGAAGTAAAAAAGCACCAGAGCTTCTGGAATGGGAAAGAACTGAAGAAATCCGTTGGGAGTCTCCATGTGGGCTCTTTTATCTAGGAGTCTTAAATCCAGAGGATTTTACAGTCTTTGTCCCTGAGAAGGGATTAGGGTGTATGCTCCTATCCAAGGTGGGACCACCCAAAAACCATCACAGGCTGCTTTGTTCATGATCTTATCAGACCACAGAGGGTGTATCCTGAAAAGGCAGTCTGCTTATGCCTGGAAATGGGGGGTCTGACCTGTGAGCTCACCTGGGCCTAAAGAATGGGGGGCTCTCTGGCTAGCCCTGAGTGGTAGAATCCTGTATCAATGAAGGTATGAAGATAATGATATGGTGATGACATGATGATGATATGATGATAATATGAAGATGATGATGATATAATGATGATATGATGAAGATATGAAGATGATGATATGATGATGGTATGAAGATGATGATATGATGATATGGTGATGACATAATGATAAGCTGATGATATGATGATGATATGATGATAATATGATGATGATATGATGATGATATGAAGATGATGATGATATGATGATGGTATGGTGATGACATAATGATGATATGGTGAGGATATAATAATGACATGATGATGATAAGCTGATGACACGATGATGATATGATGATAATATGAAGATGATGATATGATGATGGTATGAAGATGATGTGATGATGATGATATGTGAATGATGATATGATGATCTCTTTGTGTCACCTCATCATGGAGAGCTTCTGCCCATCTGAAGTGTTATAGCTCCCTAGCCTGTGTCCTGAAAACAGTGCATGACTCTTCACTTTCTTCTCTCTTCTTTCACATCAGCTAACATGCTTTGGTGTGTATCAAATTTCAGTTAAACTCGCACTGCTTTGTCATACTCTGGAATTCTTCATTCTAAATTAAAAAAAAAAAAAAAAAATAGTTGGGTCAAATAAGAGTCCTCTGCTTAGTTTGCACCTTCTGGCCATTCTACAAAATCATTTGTAGAGGATGATTTTGCTTTTCAGAGATTTCTTTCATTTGGGCAATATTGTATTGCATTTAGCCGTTATTGCTCAAACAATATTGGATGGGATCATAATAACTAACATTTTCCTTTTTCACAACTTGAATTTTTGTGGTAGTTTGTTTAGCAATTGACAAGAAATACTTTTTTCTCTACCATATTCAGCAAAGATGGAGTTATTAAAAAACTTATATTTTATTGAATCAATAGATCTATATCATTTTATAAAAATTATCATTTATAATTTTATACTACATAACATTATGTTTATAAATTTATATCAAATAAAGCTATTTATAACCTTTTTAAATAAATTTATAACTGACCAAGAATCTTAAGCCAACTGTTACATATATTATACTTAAGCTTATTCTTAAAACTCAAAAATGTATCTAATGTTTCTTATTTTATAAATGGAGTCACTGAGGATCTGAGGAATTAAGTCCAAGTATTTTAGGTCATTTCAAAAGTTTTGTCCATTTTTATGAGTCTACTTTAAACTGTAATATCTCAGTGAGTATTTATTGAATTTAATCGAAATAAGCGCCATTTGAATCAGTGCACTTTTGCCAACGTAACACAAGTCGATTAATTCCGTAGGCATAAAAATTTGGGTGCTCGGGATTCGATGAAGTCAACGAAGGCCATTTTTGCTAGGTCCTGATTGGCAAAGGTTCTACTGGTAAGAAAGTTATCAAAGGGCTTGAAAAGATGGTAGTCGGTTGGCGAGAGGTATGAGGAGTATGGTGGGTGGGGCAGAACTTCGACGCTCAATTCCTTTAATTTTCGGATGGTGATTTGTGAAACGTGTGGCCGGGCGTTGTTGTGGAGCAGGATCGGACCTCTTCTGTTGACCAGTGCTGGCTGCTGCTAATGCAATTTTCGGTACATTTCATCCATTTCCTCACAATAGGACTCTGCTGTGATAGTTTGGCCTCATTGCAGAAAGTTATAGTGAATCACACCAGCCGCTGACCACTATACAGTAACCATGATCTTTTTTTGGTGGGGTTTTGCCTTTGGGAAGTGCCTGGGTGGCTAATCGGTGTCCAACCACTGTCCTGAACGTTTCCTATTATTGTAGAGAATCCACTCTTCATCACACGTGACGATCTGATCCAAAAAAGGATTGTTTTGGTTGCACAAAAGCAATGAAGAACAAACCTTGAAACGTGACAATTTCTGCTGATCGTTTAAATCGTGGGACACCCACTTTTCGAGCTTTTTGACCTTTCTAATAAATTTTAAACCATCACAAACTGCATGGGAGCTGACACCCAGTTCTTCTGCCATTCCACACACCGTTTGTGATGGGTCAGTCTCCACCAGGGTCCTCAAATCCTCGTCCTGGATTACTCTAGATCGACCACTTCAGGGCTCATCTTCGAGGCTAAAATTTCAGGAACAAAATTTCGCAAACGAACGTCGAACAGTGCATTCATTAACACTATCATTGCCAAATGCCTGCTTAATTTTTCGTGCTGTTTCGGCAGCGCTTTGGTTCAATTTGAATTCGTAGAGAAAAATTGGCCAAAAATCGCTTAATGCCATCATATAGTAATAGGCTGAAAAGAATAAAAAAAATTAAAAGTAGAAAAAAATGAACAGCATCAATGTATAGAGTACAAAATTCTCCATTGATCAGTATATACCATGACACAGTAGAA
>CAUYPK010162021.1:0-19054 GCA_963574355.1 Loris lydekkerianus
GTTTAAGCCTATTTTCTCTCTAACTGATGTGATAGCTTTCAGGAGAGAGAGAGATGAGATTGCAAACTAATACCACCTTTTTAGAAGAAAGTATGGAGAACCCTCAAAGCACTCACGCTAAACCTCCCATTTAATCTTGCCATCCCTTTAACTAGGAATCTACCCAGAAGAAAAAAAAAATCCTTTTACCATAAGGACATTTGCACTAGACTGTTTATCGTAGCTCAACTTACAATTGCCCAAATGTGGAAACAGCCTAAATGCCCACCAACCCAGGAATAGATTAATAAACTGTGGTATATGTATATCATGGAATACTATTCAGCCATGAAAAAGATGGAGACTTGACATTTTTTCTATTAACCTGGATGGAGGTGGAACACATTATTCTTAGTAAAGAATCACAAGAATGGAGAAGCAAGAATCCTGTGTATTCAATTTTGATATGAGGACAATTAATGACCCAGTACAAGGTGGGAGGTGGGGGAAGGGGAGAGCAGAGAGAGGGAAGGAAGGAGGGGGGATGGGGGGGTCATGGTGTGTGACACACCTTTTGGGGGTGGGGCACAATTATGAGAGGGACTTTGCCTAACAAATGCAATCCACGTTACCTGGTTCTTTGTACCCTCAATGAATCCCAAACAATTTAAAAAAAAAAAAAATAGCGCACACAAAGTTATGCATCTTGGTCAATCTCTGTCCTTCACCCACGTCTTGCATCACATTGGTCTCCCAGAACACATTAGCTAAAGGAACCATTTCCCACATCTCTTATACCCATGTTCCCTTTTTATTAAATTGGTGCAAAGCAATCCTATTAGAGTGCCTCTGTCTGTAGCCCCAGCCAGGGCAGAAGCGTTGCACAGCATTTGCCAGCACATTTTCCTGAGTCTATTCTGATGCACAGTAGGTATGCAGTTCTTCACTCTTTCAAAAGCATTTCTTGTCACCTACAGTGCTTTCCATGGGTTTGCTGTTGTGAATAGAAAGTGAAGTTTCTGCCTTGATAGTCAACGTAAAAGTAGCTGTTGTTTTACAGAGCGAACTTCTTTTCTGACGGGTTCAAATACGTACATGCTACCTTGGGCAGTTGTTCCAAAGGTTATTATTGTACATGTATCAGCATGGAGGTAAAACCAGTCTGTTGTGATTTTGTCAGCAAAATATCACCTTTATAACTTGGTAACTTTTCTGTTGTTATAGTCGAGGAATTCATTTTACCGTGGCTATTTCCGACTGGGGGAGTCCCTTCACATCATTGGCTATTACTCTTCCCGACCTTTTTCATTTGTGAAATGAGGGAGCCAGTTCGAGTGCTCTTCCACAACCTTCCTGAACTAATGTTGATTGCACCATCCAACGTGTGTCAGTTTCTTTTTGTAGAGAACCTTCGTAGCCTCTCCTGGACATCAGTAATAAGGAAGCTGAGAGCTTTTGTACAGGCATGGGAGTATCCCACCATTTTTTAATATGGAGACTGTATCCATGTTCCTGAAACCCTGAAAACCTCTAACAAAGCAGATGATTCATAATATTGCCCTAAACAGACGGGAAAAAGTCTGCATTTATAGTTTTTAAGATGATAATGTTAACTCGTCTCAATTTAAACATGGTCTAAAGTGAATCCTGCTCACACAATTTTTATGCTAGAGACGATCTTTGTGAATGGAACTGTGCATCTCACAGGAGCTTCAGAATGAATTTGCTGTCTCACATTTCACATTGAGACATACTGTCATCCGCCTCTGTGCACCCCGCTCCCTCCAGCTCGAAGGTTCTACCTCTCCTCCCTTTAGCCCTTGATTATTCCTATTCTTTAACAAGTGTCTGGAATCTGTTCCTGTTCTTCCTTCCTCCACCACAAAGTCATGCACCTGTTTATTTCATTTAGCACACTTTTCAAAACCGTTTCTAGGTTTGTATCACTTGACTGGACTGTGAACTTTTCAATACTGAGGACCTTCTTGTGTTCATCTTTGTGACTCCAGACCCTCTCACAGTACCCAGAACATACCTGGTGCTCAGTAACTGTGCATTTGAGGAAAGGATGAATAAATGCTAAGAACTAAGATGGATCTGATTCTTCATACAAAGGACACAGCCTCAAAGCAGGTACATTCTGGAAGGGAGAACACAATTAAGAATTAAGAGATGATGGACTTTTCACCTGTGATTGTGGTCGAAGTTATTGAATATTTGAGCAATAATGAAATGAAAGTTGAGTGAGGAAAAGCGCTCAACCTAGGCCAGGTAATTGAAGGAACTGAGAATTAAGATCAGGACACAGGGATCAGTTGAGATAGATACCAAAATTATTGCGAAGAATCTGGAAATTGTGTGCAGAGTAAAGATTGCTGAAATTTAAAGTAACTTTTTGAACAGGCTTATAATAATTGAGAAAATAGGCACAAAGAGTGTTGGAAAATTAATTTTAATGCTACACACTACTGATGGGTTATCCCTTCTGGCACATCCTCCAAATACATTGACTTTGTCAATTTTCAAAAGTTTGGGGATAATTTGGATTTATTTCACTTAAAAGTTACATAAAATAGTAGCACATGATACTCCTTCCCTAATTTAGACCTTGCTCCCTGCACAGTCTGTGCTGCAGACTTTATATGCGTTATTTTCCATACTTACTTCAATGTAATTATTCACATTTTACACATGAAGAAACAGAGGGTCAGACAGTCCAATCCTCTGGTCTTTCATCACGGAGCTTCTAAGTACCAGACAGATCGGCATTCACTGCACTTCATTTGACTTGAAAGTCTGTGCTTGTCCTCTGACCCAAAGAGTCTCTAAAATATTTGCAAGTTTTTGCAAATATTTTAGCAGCCAGCGTGAAGGTAACATCGGTTATCTCTCACAGGGCCATCCATTCATTTGTTCATTAAGCATTTATTGGCCTTCCGGGCACTGCTGGGCACGTCATATGCAATATATCCATATGTCCTCGGTGAGTGTACAGTGGAAGAGACAGATACTAGGAATATAAATAACTATATAATAACAATTTTGATGAATGCTAGGGAGAAAACTGTAATGCCTTTGGTTAAGTAGATTGCAGAGCAGAGTTCTCCTGCACTTCCCTCCCTATTGGAAAATGTAATTAGATTTGTAATATAGTTTGTTGTCATCTAAGAAGATGCGCAAAATAAAAATTAAAAGATGAGGGTACCACAGCAGCGGAAACCAGCTGAACCATCTGGAAAGACTGCAGCCTTTTCACATCACACAGGGAATTTTGGTGAATTGGTTGGTATTTTTTGAGGAAAATTGTGAGGTTACAATTAAACAGGTTTTGGAAATTTACTGAATGTCACATCTGTATTTCAGTTTTGGAATTGACTTTGAAAGTATCTCAATGGCCTACACAGTTCAGCAAAAAAAAAAAAAAAAAAAAGCATAATCGTCCATGGAAATGATTATTATTAATACATTGCCTTTTAAAAAGTAGTATCTGTCCTGCTGCAGCTGTGAGCATGTGGGAGGTTTTACTGGAAGTGTTAATGCAGCATTTGATAAGTTTAAATAATTGACTTCGGAGATCGATAACTTTGGGCATAAAATCACAGCAAGTAGTTGAACAGGAGAATTTATTTCACTTAGCATTTAATAAACTGGGTGGTCAAAACAATATAAACAAAAACCAGGAGAGAAAAATGCAAGCAAAGGAAGCAGAAGAAGGTGACACTTTGCCAGGTATGAATAACAACCTAAACAAGTATTTTTCAACTTTTTTTTTAATCTGATGGCATTCTTATAACTATGGTTGAACTTCCATGCACACTTAAATTATGCTAATCAAAAAAGAGCAAAAAAAATGAATATACTTACCATGCTCAGAACATCTTTTGAAAGTAATTTAATTAATGATCTTTATGTCTCAGAAGTTGCCTTAGACCTATATTACAATATCAGAAATAACCGATACATACAGAATTTCTGAAAACTGAAGAAAAATCCCAGCCCAGGATCCGTTTGTTTGATTTTGATTTTCTTGCCAACTAACGCATCTTATATCTTGACTTCACTTTCCTCCTTTACTTCGCAAAATCTCTTAATAGACAGATGGAAAACTGGCAATTTCCTGACGCGTGAAGATATTTTTGTAATTATCTGCAACTCTGAGAGGCGTAAGACTATTTCTTAGCTGTCAGGGAGCAGTTGAAATGCTTTTCCTGAAGTAGGCAGAAGCGCATGTGAAAGGTAGAAGTTAAGCACAAAACACAGCCTCCTGACTGAGACCATCATCTCTATCAGCTCCAGACACCGGCAGCCCTCGTTGTGCGTGTCTCTCCTGGAGGCGCCCTGTCCTGTTCCTACTTCTCATTATCTGCCTCTTGCTGTGTTTCTTGTGAACTGCTCTCCCAGGGAAGAAATTCTTATGTAGGATCTTGAAGAATGCATAGGAACAAAGATGAGGCAGAGGATTCCTAATAGACATTGACATCTATTAACGCAGCAAAGACCCACAGGAATGAACTGGCATGGAAGGAGCTGGAAGCTGAGCTGAGGCCGGTGTGAGCAAATGCAGGGCAAGGGGAGACGTGACCGTGGAGGAGAATCGAGAGAGAAACAGGGTCAGGCCAGATGGCTAAACCATTAAAGGTCAGGAAGAAATAATCACCATGGGCGAGGACATCCTTCCTGCCCAGGAAGGGGCTCGCTGCACTGCTGGAGCTGGAGGGAATGATGGGAAGATAGGAAGAGCCACAGAAGTGTGTACAGGTCGTGAGGACGTTGTGCACACTCCTCCCTGAACTGATGGCCTTTGTTTTCTCTGTGAAAGAGAAGCCCAGTCAAGCACAGAAGGCGTCTGCAGAGAGTTAGGGGACTGGCAGGGAAGGGAAATGTTAGAATGACACTTAATAAAGAGAAAGGGAGGACACCAAGATGTGTGAGGGAAGGTTTCTGGAATCTCTGAATGTGCAGTGGCGTCGATGTGTACAGTTCATTTTATCCCCCCTCTATTCAATACTATAATTTCAGGATCCATTCTAAATTTGGAATTTTCAGGCTCCTTGTTAAAAGAATACCCAGATGTGCGGGACGTAAGGATGTGAGTGACTGATTGTAGGTGACATTAACATTTGTAGAGGACCCACAATGTGTTAGGAATTGTGTTTAGTACGCTATACGTGTGGCCATATTTATATCTTTCTTTAAGATGAGGTATAAATATTTTCTTTTTGGAAATCGAATTAAGAATTCAGTTAAGTAATTTTGTCAAGAGGATTTTATCAATAAACAGCAAAACTTAGATTTGAATAAAGATCAGCTTTGCAGTTGAGTAGAGAAGAAACTGAAGTTAGAAAAGGGCTAATAGTTTGGGAAAAGATGTGTCAAGGAACTAGCTAATTTCAAAGTATTTTGGAGCATGCTTGATATAAATAAATTTTTTAAGGTTGACTACAAACAAGAAACTATAATTGGGAAGTAGAATATTCATGTCTACGACTCCAGTGGTAGAGGCATTCGGAGTGGCCCGGAGGTGCAAGTTAGAAGCAGCTTACAGAAATGAGAGTAAGAGACTGTGCATTCTGTAGCCAGGTTATTGATGGCAGGACAGGCAGCATAATAATACTGATTATAGATAATGCAATAATAATATTGATTTTGGTGATATTTTGGAATGAAGGGAAATCGATTTTGAAAAAAATGACTTAAAAGCTGATGACTCCAAGGATTCAAGATGATATACCTTGGTGAGGTGAAGCTAAATGAAAAAAGATTCTTTCTTTCTTTCTTTCTTTCTTTCTTTCTTTCTTTCTTTCTTTCTTTCTTTCTTTCTTTCTTTCTTTCTTTCTTTTTTTGTTTGAGGCAGAGTCTCACTCTGTTGCCCCGTGTAGAGTGCTATAGTGTCATCATAGCTCACAGCAACCTCAGACTCTCAGACTCAAGCAATCCTCTTGCTTCAGCCGTCAGTACTGGGACTATAGGTACCCACCACAACCCTGACTATTTTTAAAGATGGGGACTCCTCTTGCTCAGGCTAGTCTTGAACTCTTGGGCTTAAGCAATTCACCTGCCTCGCCTCCCAGAGTCCTGGGATTACAGGTATGAGCCACTGTGCCCAGCCTATGAAGAAAGATTTACAGGGGCTATGTTTTTCCACCATACAAAAAACAAAAGAGGGAATTGTTGGGCCCTACCATGTGCCTGAGGCCTAGTGCAACTTCCAAACCTGACTAGAAGTAGATCCATCGAGCTACTTCCGCGTAGCAACGACTCAGCAAGGCCCGGCCTGAAACTGCCTCTACCTAGATACAGCCAATGTGGTACCATGCCACTGGCCTGACCCTGTGACACACCTCTTCCCCCGCCTTCTTTCCCCGCCCCTTCTCCACAATAAAAAAATAAAAAATAAATAAAAAAGAAAAAGAAAAAAAACTTTTGATGAAAATATATACCAAGACATAGCTTTTTTGTTTTTTGAGACAGTCTCTTTCGGTCACCCTCTGTAGTGTGCTCTGGGGCCATAGTTCACAACAACCTCAAACTCATGGGTTGAAGCAATCCTCTTGCCTCAGCCTCCTGAGTGGTTGGGACTTACAGGTGCCTGCCACAACACCCGGCTAGTTTCTCTATTTTTATAGAGATGGGGTCTTGCTCTTACTCAGGCTGGAACTCTTGAGCTCAAGCAATCCACCCACCTCAGTCTCCTAGAGTGCTAGGATTACAGCCGGGAGCCACTGTGCCCAGCCAATACGGAGAAATAAACAAAGAGTCAGCATGTTATGTAGAACAAAACCTGGAGTTAAAACCAGGAAAGAAACAGCATCAGGAAGAAGGAAATCACAGGGCAAGTGGTACAGGAGAGTCCCTCAGCAAGAACAGGAGTAAAGCTGACCCTTAATGTGGTCTTTACTATGCACAGACACTGTTCTGGAAGCTTTTTTTCTGCTTACTCATCCATCTGGTGAGCGAGGTTTTGTAATAATCATCCTCTTTTGATGATGAATGAAGAAACACAGGGACAGAAAGGTTAAATAATAATGCCTACAACCAGACAGCTTTTAGGCTGGGATTTGAATCCAGGCCTCCTGGCTCTAGAATCACACACTTCACACCTGAACATGCTTTAACAAGTGTCTCTAAGCAGAGGACAAAGAAATGAGTCATGGAGGGAAAGTCTAAGGCATAATGAGCTCTCAATTTCAATTCTCTGAATTCTACTTTTAAAAGAAAGCTAAATAGCTAGCACAGTGGCTCTTGCCTGAAATCCTAGCATTTTGGAAGGCTGGGGTGAGAGGATTGCTTGAGGCTAGGAGTTTGACACCAGCAGAGAGACACCTAATCTCTACACAAAAATTTTAAACTGGGCGTGGTGGCCCACGCCTGTAGTCCCAGCGGTGTGGGAGGCCGAGGCAGGTGGATTTCCTGAGCTTGGAGGTTCAAGACCAGTATGAGCAGGAGTGAGCCAGAGTGAAACCCCATCTCTACCAAAAAAAAAAAAGAGAGAAAAGAAAAAAGCCGGGCATTGGGGTGGGCGCCTGTAATCCCAGCTACTCGGGAGGCAGAGGGCAAAGAGACTCGCTGAAGGAAGAACAGGAAAAAAGGAAAATTAAAAAACAACAACAAAAAAAAAAAACCTTCAAACTAAGAAGAGTAAAAGCCAGCTGAAATTGAAAGCAAAAATAAGAAAGTAAAAAAGTAAAAAAATTTCAAATTAGATGGAGCATACCTATAATCCTAGCTACTCAGAAGTTTAGCCAGAAAGATTGTTTGAGTCCAGGAGTTTGAGGTTTCAATGAGCTGCTAGAATCACACCATTCCATTCTCACCCAGGCAACAAAATGAGACTCTGGACTCTGACACACACACACACACACACTAAGAAAAAGGTAAATAACCACTCACATGAATGTTTTATGAAAAAGCAGCAAAAGGGCAGTGTCTGTAGCTCAGTGGTTACAGCTCCGGCCACATACACCAAGGCTGATGGGTTCAAACCTGGCCCGGGATGGCTAAACAACAATGACAATTTCAACAATTAGCCACATGTTGTGGCGGGTGCCTGTAGTCCCAGGTACTTGGGACACTGAGGCAAGAGAATCGCTTAAGAGTTGGAGGTTGCCTGAGTAAACGCACAGGCTAATTTACTACAAATGTAAAAGAAGGCCATAGAGACAGATAATTTCTAGCATAAAGAATGATACAGGGGGCAGCGCCAATGGCTCAGTGAGTAGGGCACCAGCCCCATATACCAGAGGTGGTGGGCTCAAACCTGGCCCTGGCCAAAAACTGAAAAAAAAAAAAAAAAGAATGATACAGAATTATGTTTTATTCAAAAATAAATGCATTTATTCACCCTGAAAAAAAAAAAAAAAAAGAGTTGGAGGTTGCTGTGAGCTGTAATGCCATAGCACTCTACCCAGGGTGACATAGTGAGATTCAAAAAAAAGATAGAAAAAGCAGCAAATAATAAAAAAGATTTTCTTAGTACAATCCTAATTCTCTGTCATAATCATTTTAACATTTACTTTGGAATGTCCTTTAGCCACGAGACATTTGTGTCTCATGGATCTGACCTAATGCCCTCATGATAAAAGCCTGAATTATTCCCTCTGAAAACAAGTGCAGGGACATTAACTCTATACTTATCCTCATTAACTCTATACTGCAGCCCAAACTCATCCACGGCTGAATGAGGATTCAGGCACCCACAGATTCAGAGCCATTAAAAAATATTGCGTCCTGCATACAGCTGGTGGTGAGCAATGAACAAATATTTACACTCTCAGAATGATGTTTCACTATGTAATCCCTAATCTGCACTTGGGGCCGTAAGTCGAGAGAATGTACGACTCACTCCTCTCCCTGGATCCTACATATTTCCCTGGAATCTGGTAATGTCAATGCTCATTGAAAGGAGAGCTGGCAAATATTCTGAAACACTTCCAATGTGCTGACCTTCCAGAATCCTTAGTCAAGCTCCTCCGCAGAAATTCCAGCTGATCCTTTCTGCCTACGTAGCAGGATATATCCTTGAACTTGAGAGCAGGCACTGACTAAATTCTACTTTTACCGGCTGCATTTGATGTGCTCCAGTTTCGTTTTACAGAATGCAGGACATGATATACCAATGTAGTATTAACAGCCATTGTAACATCAGAAAATTTGTATTTTGATAGATGTGCCCTTTCTAAAGGTTTGGTTTTCTGGAAATCCTGTGGTCTGTACCCTCATCGAACCCTACCTAGAGAGGCTTGAATAAAAGACAAATCAAGTTCCAACTGTTGGCTGCTAATTCAAGGCAAAATGCATGATGTGTGTTACATTATAAATGGAGGGAGCTGAGGGACAGGAAGGTGTAGGACAGACCTCCAGGGAAGTCTGGGAAACATCAAAGGCCTCTGTAGGCCCTGAGCGTGTATCATTTATTTGTACCACTTGCATTTTAGAGTGTGGAAAATCACAAGTCTGGCAGAAAACCTCTAACAAGAATCAAAGCCAAGGACTTGTGGTCAGTAGGGGCTCTGAGTGGGAGGAGAGTCCTGAACCCTTCCCTTCCTCTTCCTCCAGGCTATGACTCACAAGTTTAAAGCAATCAGAGGCAAGCACTTCTCAACAGAAAGCATATTCACTGAATAAAAGTTATTCAATATTCTCCCCCAAATGTTCCACTGATGCATTTATTGTGCATAATGCCCTGGGTTGATTGCAATTTTATCATGTCGATTCCACATTTAGTAGAGACAGCTGGATCCTTCTGATTGGATTAATACTTAGATGCATTTTCAGACTTTTAATCTACCAGAGCTAGAAATTATTGAGCATGGAAATACATTTTTGTTTGATTTGAGACAGTGTCACTCTGTCTGCATGGGTGGAGTGCCATGGAATCTTTCTTTTTTTTTAATGAGACAGACTTTCACTGTGTCACCCTACCTCAAACTCCTACAGGCACCCGCCACAATGTCTGGCTATTTTTTTAGAGATGTGGTCTTGCTCTTGCTCAGGCTGGTTTGTTTGTTTTGTGCAGGCTGGTCTTGAACTCATGAGCTCAAGCTATCCACCCGCCTGCGCCTCCCAGAGTGCTAGGATCACAGGCATGAGCCACCCCGCCTGGCTGTGGCATCTTCTTAGCTCACTGCAAATCAAACTCTTGGCTCAGCCTCCTGAGTAGCTGGAATTAAAGATGGGTGCCACTACACCCTGGCTAAACTTTTCTATTTTTGGTAGAGATGGGGTCTTATTATTGGTCAGCCTTTTCTCAAACTTCTGACCTCAAGCGATCGTCCCACCTCAGCCTCCCAGAATGGTAGGATGACAGATGTGATCCACTGCACCCAGTCGGTTATATGTTTCTAATATTAATCAGGGAGATTGGGTTTCTTTTTTTATTGAGGTGTTACATTTAGCTATCTAGCTTGATAAAGTTCCATATGTATTTAGCTGAGTAATAACTACTTAATCAACATATAGAACATTCCAGAATCCCAAAGGCTCTGTCATACCCCTTCTCAGTCAAGTATTGTTTCCTGTGCATCCCCCCCCCCCTTTTTTTTTAGAGACAGAGTCTCACTTTGTTGCCCTCAGTAGGGTCCATGGCGTCACATTTCTTCCTTTCCCTCCCATGTCCTAGAGGCGAACCAAGATTATCAATTTGTTTTGTATACTTCCAGGTATATGATGTATATACCAGCAAATATATGTGTTCTTTCTTTGTCTTGTGTGTGTGTGTGTGTGTGTGTGTGTGTGTGTGTGTGTGTGTGGTTTTTGGCCGGGGCTGGGTTTGAACCCACCACCTCCGGCATATGGGACCGGCGCCCTACCCCTTTGAGCCACAGGCACTGCCCTTTATGTCTTGTTTTTTATACAAATTGTAGCATGCTCTTTGCACTGTTCAAATACAGCCATTTATAGTAGTTCTAGCTACTTGGGAGGCTGAGGCAAGAGATTCGCTTAAGCCCAAGAGTTTGAGGTTGCTGTGAGCTGTGACGCTACAGCACTCTACCAAGGGCGACAAAATGAGACTCTATCTCAAAAAATAAATAATAAATAAAGACAGAGGGTCTTACTATGCTGCCCAGGCTGAACTTGAACTCCTGGACTCAAAGGATACTCCCACTTCATCCTCCTGAATAGCTGGGAGCTACCATCTTCAATAGTGCTCAAAAAATACGTAGTTTCAACATTAAGTTTTGTGGCCTGTTCCATGTTTTGCAAAAGGAGTATGCTTTCTAGAAACTTCTTGAAATAGAGATTTGTTCTGCATTTACATGGCTCCACTAAACAAATGCTAATACTGTATACTAATAATCTATTTTCTTTCTAGGTTGAATTTCAAAAATCTCCTTTAAATGGTCAAATAAGAGAGAGTTACCATCGTCACCAAGTACTAGTCCCCTATATCATTCTCAAAAAGCTCAGCCTTGCGTTTACTTAATGTTAGGATACAGGGAGAGACATCGTCTATGAACCAGAGCGCATCCCTCCAGACCCTGAATCTGCCAGCACCTTGGTTTTGGACTTGCTAGCCTCCAGAAGTTTAAACAGTCAAGTAAAATCAAGCTGGGTAATTACGATAGAAGGTAGGTTCAATCCCTGTGAATGTGTTTGCTCTCATGAACATGCGATGAGACGGCTGTATCAAAAAAACAAAAAAAAAATTAAAAAAAAAAAGCAGAAAACTGTTTTTCCTTTTGCATCTGCCATATGGAACGGTATTGTTTTCATGAGCTTCTAGAAATTTCACTTGCAAGCTTATTTTTGCTTCCTGTGTTATAAACATTCCGATTTACAGTATATTTGAGTAAATGACTAAATTAAAAAAGTGACATGGGGCTTTTTTGGTTGTCCTGAACTTAAACATTCTACTCATTCTGTTTATAACAGTGATCATCATTTTTTTGAAGATTTCTGGCCTGATTGAAGGACATTTGAGAGCTCTGCATTGAAATATTTTAAATAGTTTTGGTAGGTTTTCAAATTGCTTTTTAAAATAAGGTATTTCTAAAGTTATTTGGGGTTGTCTGAGATTGTATGAAAGAAAATTAGAACCAGGGCGGTGCCTGTGGCTCAAAGGATTAGGCGCCGGCCCCATATACTGGAGGTGGCGGGTTCAAACCCAGCCCCGGCCAAAAAAAAAAACATTAGAACCACACTGTATTTACATTTACTTTGATAATTTATTTGTGGATGGCAGTTTTCTCTAGTTCTTGGTACTGTGGCAGCTCTTAGAATATTTAACAAACTACTGGCTTGGTTACAGCACCAGCCACGTACACCAAAGTTGATGAGTTTGAACCCAGCCTGGGCCAGCTAAACAACAATGACAACTGCAACAAAAAAATAGCCGGGCATTGTGGCGGGTGCCCGTCATCCCAGCTACTTGGGAGGCTGAGGCAAGAGAATTGCTTGAGCCCAAGAGTTTGAGGTTGCTGTGAACTGGGACACTACAGCACTCTACTGAGGGTGATATAGTGAAACTCTGTCAAAAAAAAAAAAAAAAAAAAGAATATTTAACAAATTACACCTGAAATCTGTATCATTTATTACAACTGGCCCATGTGTGGCTGGAATAGGAGGAGAGAAGAAATGAAATGGTTGTTTACTAATTTTTCTACTTCTTTTTTTTTTTTTTTGAAACAGAGCCTCAAACTGTTGCCCTGGGTAGAGTGCTGTAGCAGCACAGCTCACAGCAATCTCCGACTCCTGGGCTTAAGCGATTCTCTTGCCTCAGCCTTCCAAGTAGCTGGGACTATAGGCGCCTGCCACAATGCCCGGCTATTTTTCTTTTTTTTTTTGGTTGGAGTTGTCATTGTTTGGCAGACTCAGGCTGGTTTCGAACCCACCAGCTCTGGTGTATGTGGCTGGTGCCTTAGCTGCTTGAGCTGTAAGCGCCAAGCCTTTTCTACTCCTATTAAAAATGTCTAATGTAATAAAAATGTTGAATAAATAGGATTGATGAATTGAAAAGAAAGATCAGCCTTCATCATATAAAACGGATTTAGCGTCCAGATTGAGATTTGAGACACGTGTTATTCTTTGAATAATTAAGAAATATATTTCAAGTTAGACTGAAGGCCATTTGCTTTTAGCTTCCCATCAAGAGTTATATCAAAATGCCTTTCTGAATTTGCTTCTATTCTGTTTGCCCACATCTGGGATAATACCAGTTCATATTTTACTAAAAAATACAATCATATTCTTCCTCTTTAGTCTTTTGGCAATATTACCACCCTGACACTTGATCTCTGCAAGCAATTATCTGGTTTCTTCAAGTCTCCTTTTATAATATTTCTTTAAAGGAGCTGAAGCATTTAAAATAGCCCTTTTGTCTCGGCCAAAATGTTCCCAGCTGTCTCAAAACATAAACCAAATTATACAAAGGGACTTATCATTTTAAAATAAAGTCCACAGCAGTGATTCTAAGTTCCATAATTTAGAATTCAAAGCCCACAATATTCTGCTTCTTCAGAGATATCACTTTAATTGAGAGTTCAAGTCCATAAAGATCGTCATTTTTTAGGACCAAGCACAGTGGCTCACACCTGTGATCCCAGCACTAGGGAGGGTGAGAAGGGTGGATTGCCTGAGATCACAGACCCGTCTCTAAAAATAGAAGGGCACTATGGTGGACACCTGTAGTCCCAGCTACTTGGGAGACTGAGTCAAGAGAATCGCTTGAGCCCAAGAGTTTGAGGCTGCTGTGAGCTAAGACACTACAGTGCTCTACCAAAGGCAACATAATGAGACTCTGTCTTAAAAAAATAAATAAATAAAAATATTGCTATTTTTAGTTTCCTATATGTCTGTGGCGTATTTCTCCTTCCCTGACTTCATGGAGGCCACACCCCATGCTCATTGGCTGCTTGTTTTTTGAGACAGTCTCACTATGTCACGCTCTCTAGAGTGCTGTAGCATCACAGCTCACAGCAACCTCAAACTCTTGAGCTTAAGCGATTCTCTTTGGCGATTCTCTCCGCCTCAGCCTCATGAGTAGCTGGGACTACAGGCACCTGCCACAATGCCCCGCTATTTTTTGTTGTTGTTGCAGTTTGGCCGGGGCCAGGTTTGAACACACCACCCTTGGTATATGGGGCCAGCACCCACCCACTGAGCCTCAGATGCTGCCCTGTCACCCCATTGTTACAGGTGGGGGGAACTTGAGTTCCAGAGGACTCAATCATCCTGAATTCTTCTGCACTAACAAGATGTTCTGCTCACAAGGCTGTACTGCCTCAAAATATTCCAGTTTTACATGGTGTATAACTTGTCACTACAGCTCAATCTCCTGAAAGGCAATTTATCTCATTGTTCCTTATAGTCCTGTGACTTAAACATGAAAGGCATTCAGCAAATATTAGTTGTTTGACTTGTTAGGCTCAAAGAGTCATAAAACCTTGAGCTCAAAGGAAATCTTACAGATCATTTAATAATACTTGTGCTCCTAAAACAGTTTTGAAGTTTGTGTAGCCCCAGGGGTAATAAGTACAATGCCATTCATTTGTAGTAGAAGATTGAGATGAAATTAATTTTATTTATTTATTTATTTATTTTGAGACAGAGCCTCAAGCTGTCGCCCTGGGTAGAGTGCTGTGGCCTCACAGCTCACAGTAACCTCCAACTCCTGGGCATAAACAAAGTGTTTAACAGGAAACTTCTAAGAAACTCCAGAGAAATATCAGTATAATTGGTCCCTTCAGGGTACCCAAGCCTTTGGGGGCTGGGGTGGGATGGTAAATGTGTTTTTCTTCTCTGCGGTTAGTGCTGTTTCTACTGAAAGAGTGGAGAAGCTTGAAGTGAAACTCTGAGGTCTGGAAAAGTTAAGCAAATCGCCCCAAATCACACATTAATTTAACCAATAGTGATTTAACTCCTGAAACTAACTATGTAAGCACTAGCGTTATAATGACACAGGACACAGACTAGGATGCAGACCCTATAAAGTCTGGGCAAGCGTAGTTGAGGGGAAGACGGCACTGTTAAAGTAATATTCAATATGCCTGATCCGTATACATTACCCACTCTCTTAGCCCAGCAGAAAATATCAAATATTGCATAAAAGCAACCAGGATCCTTATTGAGCTCTTCAGAGAGTACTTAAAAGAGTCCATTCTTACTGCATAACAGAAAAACTTTAAGGATAACTTTACCATCTTTCCCTGTGGGTTTTTTTTTTTTTTTTTTTTTTTTTTTTGAGACAGAGTCTCACTATGTCACCCTCTCTAGAGTGCTGTAGCATCACAGCTCACAGCAACCTCAAACTCTTGGGCTTAAGTGATTCTCTTGCCTCTGCCTCCCAAGTAGCTGGGACTACAGATGCCCGCCACAACACCTGGCTATTTTTGGTTGTGGTTGTCATTGTTGCTTTAGCTGGCCAGGGTCAGGTTCAAACCCACCAGCCTTGGCGTATGTGGCTGGTGCCCTACCCACTGAGCTATGGGCACCACCTCTTTCTTTCTTTTTTTTTTTTTTTAGAGAGAGCATCTTGCTCCGTAGCCAAGGGTACGATGCAGTGGCATCATCATAGTTCACTGCAACATCAGACTCCTGAGCTCCAGCGATCCTGCCTTAACCTCGTGGGCAGCTGGGACTACAAGCCACACCTAGCTATTTTTTAAATTTTTTTGCACAGATGAGGTCTCACTATGTTGCCCAAAGTGTTAGGATCACAGATATGAGCCACCACCGCACTAGCCACATTCTTAATATTTCCACAGCTACTCACTGATTAAAAACAGATTTTCCCAGAGTTCTTCCTGGCCCTGTGCCTGAGAAGCTCCTGGTTCTTTGGCCTCCCATTCCTCCGTTTCTTCTTCTTCCATCTCTTCTAGCCTCACTGTGTATTAAGTACTTTCTGGTATCTGGCAAAAGATTTCTTGAGTCATGGCGATGATGGGAAAAGATGTAACACCTTGTGAATTGATCTTTTTTTTCTGTTTTATATATATATATATATATATATATTTTTTTTTTTTTTTTTTTTTGAGACAGAGTCTCACTTTATTGCCCTTGGTAGAGTGCAGTGGTGTCACAGCTCACAGCAACCTTCAGCTCTTGGGCTCAGGTGATTCTCTTGCCTCAGCCTCCTGAGTAGCTGGGATTACAGGTGCCCACCACAATGCCCAGCTTTTTTTTGTTGCAGTTTGGCCAGGTCCCGGTTTGAACCTGCCACCCTCAGTATATGGGGCTGGTGCCCTACTCACTGAGCCACAGGCACCGCCCATATGTTTTTTGTTGTTGTTGTAGTTGCCACTGCTGTTTTAGCTGGCTGGGGTCAGGTTCAAACTCACCACCCTCAGTATATGGGACCGGTGCCCTACCCATTGAGCCATAGGCGCGGTCTGGATTTTATTTTTTTTAAAAACTGTTTGGCTATGGCATGGTTTTCTATATTTTTCTTTCTAGTTATATTTGCTGAACCTTGTAGATCTGTATAATTATGTTTCCACCACATTTTGGAAAATGGTCATTATATTTCAAATATTCTTCTACCTAAATAATCTTCCTCTTCTTCTGAGACTCTATTCCTGTGTTAATCTGTCTGACCTTTTTTCTCTGGTCCTTTAAACTGTCTTCACTTTTTTTTCAATTTCTTTTTCTTCTCTGTTTTTCAGAATTGATAATTTCTGTTGATTTTTCTTCAAATTCACTGATCTTTTCTTTTACTGTTTTCAAGTCTGCTGTCAATCCTAATTTTGACATTGTAAGTATTATAATTTTCCATTCTAAAATTTGCATTTTGTTTCCATTTTCCTATGGATATCATTAAGGTCTTAAATGTATTTGTGACAGCTTTTCTTTCTTTCTCTCTCCCTCTCCACACCCTCTTTTCTTTTGAAGTCTCACTTTATTGCCCAGACTAGAGTGCAGTGGCATCACCGCTCACAGCAACCTCAAACTCCTGGGCTCAAGTTATTCTCCTGCCTCAGCCTCCTGAGTAGCTGGGACTACAGGTGCATGGCATTACACCTGGCTAATTTTTCACTTTTAGGAGAGACAAGGTCTCACTCTTGCTCAGGCTGATCTCAAAATCCCGGCCTCAAGCAATCCGCTTGCCTTGGCCTCCCAAAGTGTTAGGATTACAGGAGTGAGCCACCGCACCTGGCCTATAACAGCTTCTTTAAAGCTCTTTTCTGGCCTGGCAAAGTGGCTCATGCCTGTAATCCTAGCACTCTGGGAGGCCAAGGTGGATGGACTGCCTGAGCTCACCAGTGTGAGACCAGCCTGAGCAAGAGCGAAACCCCGTCTCTAAAAAAGTAGCCAGGCGTTGTGAGAGACCCCGTCTCTAAAAAAGTAACCTCAAGAGTTGGCAGTTGTTGTGAGTTATGATGCCATGGCACTCTACTGAGGTGACAAAGTGAGACACTGTCTCAAAAAAAAAATAAATAGACATCTGGGAAATATTAGAATTGATTTCTATTGATTGAATTTTTCTTTCTTTCTTTCTTTCTTTTTTTTTTTTTTGTAGAGACAGAGTCTCACTTTATGGCCCTTGGTAGAGTGCCATGGCATCACACAGCTCACAGCAACCTCCAGCTCCTGGGCTAAGTGATTCTCTTGCCTCAGCCTCCTGAGTAGCTGGGACTACAGGCGCCCGCCACAACGCCCGGGTATTTTTTTGTTGCTGTTTGGCTGGGGCTGGGTTTGAACCCCCCACCCTCCGCATATGGGGCCGGTGCCCTACTCCTGAGCCACAGGCACCCGATTGAATTTTTCTTGAGTATGGGTCAAGAGACATGCTACTTCTTTGCATGCATGTGTAGTAGTTTTTTATTGCATTTGGTGCATTTGCTGATACATTGTAAAGACTCCTGATTGTGTATTTTTTGACCCAGTTTTGAGTTTTGTTCTAGTTACCTGGCTGGACTCAAATCCAAACTTTATCTCCCTTGTCAGGGCATTAGCTGAAATCTCTGTTGAGTTTGTCAGCCTCCTGGTTGGCTCCTTAGAGTCCCCCCCACGTACACAGTTCAGAGATGTGCTGGAATGGATGTGGAGTTACATACAGATAGAGAGGCTTCCCTGTCCCTCATCTTTCTGCTATTCCTCCCCTCCCAATTCAGCCATGTTGGCAGCCCCAAGCACTGTCTTTTAGATCTTCAGGCAATTAAGATTATAGTTTTCAGCCAGGAGTGGTGGCTCATGCCTGTAATCTCAGCACTTTGGGAGACTGAGGTGGGTGGATCACCTGAGCTCATGAGTTGGAGACCAGCCTGAGCCAGAGCAAAACCCCATCTCTAAAAATAAGCTGGTGTTGTGGTGGGTGCCTGCAGTCTCAGCTACTAGGGAGGTTGAGGCAAGAGAATCACTTGAGCCCAAGAGTTTGAGGTTGCTGTGAGCTGTGATGCCACAGCACTCTACCAAGGGTGACAAAGTAAGACTCTGTCTTAAAAGAAAAAAGGTTTTAATTTTTTCCTGAGTTCTGGCTTCTCTGTAGCAGAGAGACTGAGAAATACCTTCATTTCAAGAACCATGTATGGTTCCCTTCTTTCAGGGATTGACTCCTTTCTAGTTTGTACTGCTTTGGGTTACTCTCCAGTGCCTTCAAACAGACGTTTTTTTCCATCGTGTATAATTATTTCCTGCAGGAGATTTAGTCTGATACCAGCTTCTCTGCCATCACATGAAGTGAAACTCCAGGTGATCCCTTCTAAAGCTACGTGTTGGTGTCTAGTGCTGTCAGTAAAGTGCTGATAAACATGGTTTGTTATGGCTTAAAAGATAACCTGATCTTTTTTTTTTTTTTTCTTTTTTTTGAGACAGAGCCTCAAGCTGTCACCCTGGGTAGAGTGCCATGACATCACAGCTCACAGCAACCTCCAACTCCTGGGCTCAAGCCAATCTCTTGCCTCAGCCTCCCAAGTAGCTGGGACTACAGATGCCCACCACAATGCCCGGCCATTTTTGCTTGCAGCTGTCATTGTTGTTTGGTAGCCCCGGGCTGGATTCAAACCTGCCAGCTCAGGTGTATGTGGCTGGCACCTTTACCACTTGAGCCACAGGCGCTGAGCCAATAACCTGATCTTCTAACCACCAGCACATGCTTAAAGCAGAGAATGAAGCAGAGGCCTTATCTAGAGCATCAGGTAAC
>CAUYPK010162022.1:0-15213 GCA_963574355.1 Loris lydekkerianus
CACACACACACCCCCACTACCAATCACTACAATACAAAAAAATACCCCAAACTCAAAGAAAAGACCCAACTACAATAACATAGCACCAAAACTACCCGCCAATCCAATAAAAAAAAATAAAACCTCTAACGGCTGTAGAATATTGTTCTTATTAAGAACTTCTTTTTGCATGGCCTTCTTCATCCTTACATGAGTATAACCCCAGGGAAGGTTTATTCTCCTCATTCTATTGTTTTTCTGAATGAGCTCATAATGGTATTATCTCACACTCTCAGTGTGGTGTGTAGTTTTGGCAGCTCAGTTAAAACGTGCACTTGTTAAAAAAAAAAATGTACTTTACCTCATGGTTCAAAGGTGGGTTTCATGGCAGGGTTCCTGTCCCCACCTGGTTCACTCTGAGGCATGTGTCTACCTGGAGGATGGTGGTGAGCTGTGCAGGTGACCTGTCTGAACTCATCACTGCAGCATGCTCTGGTCCAGACAGGACAACTGCCATCAGGGGAAGTAAACACAGTCTTTAGAATTAAAGGATTCTCTGAATGGAAGATTATGCAAGGCATCTGGGTCCAATCCTTACTTTCTAATGAGGTAACTGAGGCTTCTAAAGGTCACACAAAATTTTGGAATCAAGATTCTCAGACTCTC
This sequence comes from Loris lydekkerianus, assembly GCA_963574355.1. Taxonomy (NCBI): domain Eukaryota; kingdom Metazoa; phylum Chordata; class Mammalia; order Primates; family Lorisidae; genus Loris; species Loris lydekkerianus. The sequence continues at coordinate 646 of CAUYPK010162022.1, forward strand.
AGTCTACCCTGCTTCATTCACGTAGGACTGGATTTTGTCTCTCTCCCTTCAAGTCTCTGCCTGTGACAGAAGGTGGTATTTACCACTCCCAGTATGAGAAAGACAGCTGGAGACCTTCCAGATGAGTCACAAATTTGACTTTTCATTCAGCAAATGTCTACAGTGGCTGGGTTAGACATGTCCATTTTATATCATGTTGACCAGTGTACAGAATGACCTAGTGTACAGAATACTCAGCGAGGAAGAGATTAGAAGGCATTGCCCCTCAAAGTTATAAAAGGGAAACTCCTTACCTCTAAAGCATTATGGTCACATAGAAAACTACACTGTTGTGATGTATACTCACAGCCAACATTAAATCTTTTCTTTATAATTGGATATTTCAGTAAAACATAAATTTATGAGTAGATTACTTAAATGATTTTTATTTCAAGTTCTAGTGCTTTCTTTGCATAGTTATTTGCATGAGTAATAAAAACTTACTAGCAGTAGTAGTAAAAACAAATAATTTTTTTAATTTAAAAGGCTTAAATTGAAAGTGATATATAAGATTTAAATTTAAATAGAACTTTAATTAAACATAATTAAGTTTCAGAAAAGAAAAACTAAACTACATTTCCAGTTGCTATTTCTAAGTTATTATTTATAAATCATTGTGATGGCACTTGACTTGGCCACAGGGTGCCCAGACATTTGATCAAACTTTATCCTAGGTATTTCTCTAAGGGTATTTATAGATGAATTTAATAATTGGTGGACCAAGTAATGTAGATTGACATTCTTAATATGGGTGGGCCCCATTCAATAAGTTGAAGACCTAAATATAACAAAAGGCTCCAATAAAGGAACTTCCTTCTGTTTGATTGCTTGAGCTGGGACTTTAGGTGTTTCCTGCCTTCAGAATAGAACTAAGACATGGACTCTTCCTGGGTCTCAATTTTACCAACTGTAGAATGTGACTTGTCAGCCTCCCTGATCACATGAGTCAATCCTTATAATAATTATGTGTGTGTGTGTGTGTGTGTGTGTGTGTATCATCCTGTTCATTCTATTTCTCTAGAGAGGCCTGACTATTATTAGTACTGTATCTGCTTTGTGCCAGGAATTATAAATTTCACAAGATCAAAGCAATGGAATACATATTACTCTCCCCATTTTGCAGAAAATATATAAATTTTATTGATTTAACCTTTGAGAATAAATGGTAAAGAATAATTTCAGGGTTCAAATCCAGGTCTGTCTATTGTCAAAGACTATACTCTACAAACCACTCTCCTTCCCCAAATCCTCACACCATTTTTTTTCCAGGTAGGCACAGAACTTTCTAAAATGTCTCAGTTCTCTCTCCTGTTTTGGCAGCACAGTGTAGTGGTCAGAACCGAAGCCTTCTTTGATGGACTGGGACTATGCTACACCTCAGAAAATTGTTCCAGAGCATGAGGTTTTCTTCTACAAATCTATCCATATAACTATGTTAAGAGGAGAGGATTACCCTGAATATGAACTGACCAGAGGGTACCTCCTTGAAGATTGCTTTCCCCCATGTTTTTAGCATGGACCATACAGGATTGGTTCACATGTTGATGCACTTACGTCAACAAAGGCATGCACAGTTTTAAAAATCTAGGACATGGTCTGCTCTTGCTGATAGCACCTCTACACAGCCAAAATAGCACTTCCATTTGGGAACCAGAAGCTTTGCAAGGGAACTCCATTAATACAGTGTAGAATGCTGGATGTTATACCAGACCCAAGACCACAGTGGCCTCAAAAGTACACAGATATTAATGCTGAGTTTCAAATACAATGGAAGTGGGAGAAGGACAGATTGTTCCACTGTGTAGTGGTTTTATTCTGGAGAACTGTCTTTGAAGTCAGGGAGATGGATGCCTGCAACAGACAGAGTGCAGAGCACGCTGGAGGATGGTGCTCATGCCTCACTCTAAGTACTTTCAACTGGGCTATTTTTAAATCATTCATCTTCTAAGTATGTCAAAGGAACTTGTTCTAATTGAGAATAAAAGCTATGTCAAATTGTGGCTTTTTTAAACATGAAGTCAGTTTTTTAGCTCTTTAAACATGACTGGAAGCATCTGGAAATTTTGTTCAATATGAAAACCACATTTTTTAATCTTCATGAATAGACAATCCAAATTTTCTCATGTTTAAATATTTTGGTATGTATGTGTATATACACATGTGAATCCATAGTCTGTATCTATGTATATATGTATCTGTATGAGTTGATTCCTAGATCATTTCTACTCTAGGTATGTACATGTATTAACATCAATTATGGGGAAGTGTTAATCTCAAGGCCAGTTTTAAATTGAAAGTTTCATTTTCTTTATTCATAAGCACCACAACTAAAATGCTTCTATTTCACTGCCAAAATAAGACACGATAAAATTATGATAACTATGTTCCATTAAAGGTATCTATAACATTTGAACCAAGAAAATGCTATCTTGATCTATTAGTGATTTTCCAAATACAAGAAATTACCCTTAGCCAACTTGCTAAAGCAAAATCTCCATGACAACACATAAACATCACAGGTCTGACCATTAAATTCTCAAACTCATCCTAGAATAAGTGCTACTTATCCCATTGCTAAATATCACTATGGTCACCTTTGAAGTATTCCCCTTTGGAAGCTATGAACTGACACCAGGTGCCTAGTTCACCTTTCAAAGCAATTTTGGAACTTTTTCTGGAATGACCAACAGAGCTGTGGCCATATTACCCTTGATGTCCTGAATGTCATCAAAATTGTCTTCCTCTCAGTATTTCCTTTATCTTCAGGTAAAGAAAAAGTCACTGGAGGCCATATCATGGGAATAGGGAGGGTGCTCCAAAACAATTATGTTTACTGGCTAAAATCTCCCGCACAGACTATGCCACGTGAGCTCATGCATTATCCTGATGCAAAAGCCATGAATTATTTGCCAATATTTTCAGTTAAGATTTTCCTGTTTCTCTATCAATGTTTACTTGGTCTGCTATGCTTCTCACAGTCAGCCAAGAATTTTGATGCACAGTTTGACAAAATTTTGCAATGTTTCATCAGTTCTGTTTGTCACTGGCTGCCCTGCCCTGTCTCCATCAATGATGCATTTTCTCTCTTCAGAAGAATGTTTAATCCATTTGTACACTACCATTTCTTCATGGCTTATCCCTATAAACTTGGACTAACATGTCCCTGATTTCACTCCCACTCTTGCCAAATGTAACAAGAAATTAACAAATATTTGTTCATTGCTCTAAGTCAAGCTTTGACATTCTTGCGACAGCACAGAAAAGCATGCAGCAATAATGAACACCACTCAGCAAGACATAGCCACAAGTTGACCTGAGCACAACTGTGAGACACTGACATACCAGGGTTTTGAAACCCTACTGAAGTATTTGTAAGGTGTGCCGATGTAAGATGTAACCACATGGTGGTAAGTTTGTGAATTTAATTGTCAGACCTCATATATGTTCATACAACTTGTTTCAGGACAAATATTAATACAAAGAAATTGCAACTATAGAAAGTAGGGATGAAATGCCAATTGGAATATACAAAAATTTACAAATCAGAGACACAAACTTAGATTTACAACAGATATACAAGACATAGCATTGCAATATGGGTGACCACTCAAGCCAAAATATTAGAAATTCACTTTTACCAGGACTTTTGCTCCCACAGGAGAAAGCACAACAGGAGCCCAAGGCAAAGGTAGTGCTGTCGTAAATGAAGGCCTAGTGACTGGGGAAGTACTGCCTATCCATCCAACTGTAAGGAAAACTTCCTGAGCAGCATTCAGTGTCCTTAGAAACACATGTGGCTGAGTGGGATGGAGTGAGACTATGAAGGCTTTCAAGAAGATTGGTGATTAAGCCTTAGTTAATTTGATAATATAAATGATGTGATAAAAATGGTGCTCATAGAACACTGGTGTCATCATTAAAGGCAGAGATCAGCTAGGTTTCCTGGCCGCCAAGATTAGGGTGGGTTCCCCTGATGCACATGCAGAACTCTCCATTCTTCTTCATATTATCCATTGTAGCAGACCATACAGCTTTAAGGAAAGGAGAAGTGAGAGCTAAGTTTGGGAACACTCTGTAATCATAAGAAATACCGGTAACAGCTTGGTAATGTAACACCTTGGTGATAAGGGCATGGGAAGGGATTCAGCTTTCCTAACGTGGAAGCTCCCGAGATGAGAACATCAGTGATTGGCCATCTCTACACCTGTGGTCCTAAGAGCCACGAGATCACGTTTATAAGAAGCTGCAGGAGAAGGCAATTGGCGTGCGCACATTCTTTCAAGGACCAGCTCACTCTGACTCTCATTTCTTCTGCCCACAGGGCATCTGCCCAGAGTTTCTCCATGAAAGGCTGCTAAGATAGATTCTTCTAATAAGACTGCTTTTCTTCTCAAGGACTATTTCTCTCTCCTATCTGCTAAGACAAATAGCCCTCAGGCAACTAAAGGTAATTGTTTCTGAACAAGATAATAGCATAACTGTCTCGGGACCATAGAAAAGCCAGGGCCATAGACCTGTCCAGTCCCAGGCCCCGACAAGTGGCCACCACAAAGGGACACAACAATCCATCAGGCTTAAACTTACTTCTTTGTTGGATGTCTTCTTTCGCCACTAGACTGTAAACTTCATGAAAGCATGAACTATTTCCGTCTTACTTATCACTTAACCACAATGCATACTGTCTGACATTTAATAGTTGCTCAATACACAGCTTAGAATAAGCAAATGAATAAACAGATGAAGCTATCACTGAATACAGCCCATGACATTATGAAGATTTGAATTATCAATAAAGTTATCAATATGAAAAGAGAGGACTAGGCTAGGTGCAGCAGCTCATGCCTGTAACCACAGCACTTTGGGAGTCCAAGACAGTAAAGTCACTTGCACCTAGGAGTTCGAGACCAGCTTGGCAACATAGCAAGACCCTTTCTCAACAACAACAACAACAAATTTTAATTACCTGGGTATAGTGGCACACACCTCTGGTCCTAGTTACTCAGGCGGCTAAAGCCAGAAAATTAATTGAGTTGGGAAGCTCAACATTGCATTAAGCTGTGATCATGCCATGGTACTTCAGAATGAGTGACAGAGCAAGATGCCTTCTCTTCTTCTTCTTCTTCTTTTTTTTTTTTTGAGACAAAATGTCACTTCGTTGCCCTTGGTAGAATGCTATGGCATCACAGCTCACAGCAACCACAAACTGTTGGGCTCAAGCAATCCTCTTGCCTCAGCCTCCTGAGTAGCTGGGACAAGAAGAGCCCACCGCAACACCCAGCTATTTTTAGAGATGGGGTCTCTCTCTATAGGCTGATCTTGAATTCGCAAGCTCAAGCAAACCACGCACGTCGGCCTCCCAGAGCTCTAGGAGCCACTGCACCCAGACAAAACCCTTTCTCTAAAATTAAAAAGAGATAGAGGGGGGAAGAGATATGGCAAACACTGAAAATCAAATTATTGTGATTTTATATAGAAGATACAAAGGAGACAGTTTGAATCCGTACAAAGCTTGATAATTTACACAATGTTTTCTTAGAGAACTTAACAATTTTGAGCAACTTTGCCCCATGTTTCCAATCCCAGGTAGATGAAATATGTTTATACTAATGACAAAATCTAAGAATTGAGCTGCAGCACTAGTTGGAGGGATGTGTTAAGTTCAGTTGTGTCAAGTTAAATTTGAAAAGAAGAAATGTTTAAAAAAAAAAAAAAAGAATATTGAAATGTAAACGTCTAGTATTAAGTTGAACACATGGAACACCAAGGTAAAAGAATGAGTCTGGAAACATAAACCCATCACCTTTCAGGGTCAAAAAACCATGAGACACTTTCAAACTAAAACTAAGTCAGTTAATAATATGTACTCAGCCAAGCAAGGTGGGTCATTCTAGTAACCCCTGCTACTTGGGAGGCTGAGGTGAAAGGATCACTTGAGCCCAGGAGTTGGAGGTTACAGTGAGCTATGGTAGTGCTACTACACCACTCCAGCCTGGGTGATGGAGAGAGACCCTAAAATTAGCTTTAGGGTAGGTACCAGTTGCATTTGTTCATTTGTATATATAAATTGACTAAAGGCTCCCATAACTTTCAAGCCTAATGGATTTTGGGGTTTTTTGTTTTTTGTTTTTTGTTTTTTTTAATTTAAAAAATGAAATGGAGTGAGAAATGTAGACAGTGTTCTCACATCCAAGTTGTAGAATTCCCACACTGATGCAGCTTGTGGACTCTTCCCGACATTTCTGTCACCAGGCATCATTGTAAAACTGCACTTTGTTCAGAGGGAGAGAGACCCAGGGCCTTTCTCCAAGCTTCAAGAGTAATGCAGTGTTTTCTTCACAGTGGGAATATTTTCAAAAAGAACCAACAATCTAATCTCTGTCTATTGTTCATATAGTATGAGGCCCTATTGAGACAATTCATGTGGATAGAAATAAAATTCATAATTCCTTTCTCTAGCCTTCTCTCCTACCTGCAATCCTGAATTAAATCCAGAATCATGGTGCTATTGACACATTTTTTAAGCCAAGTCAGATTATAGATTCAGAAAAGATGAATTATGCTCAGTTAAAAACTACCTAAGATGTCTGTTCCCATCTATGAATACATCTATGTTTTATGCTACATTAATATTCTCATAGCCTAGTATGTTTTTAAAATTTCTATCATAGGTTTTTTAAATTTTTTTTCAACTTTTGGGTAAGAACATATTTTTGGTTAGGATTGTCACTTATGATTCACTTTACTGGTTTTCACATGCAGGAAAATAACATATTGAAACCTGTCCATCAGACATTTTTGCAATTTAAGAAATCCTTGAAAGGAAAAGTTTTCCAGAACTTTTCAGAGTGAAAAATATGATCAAATAGCTTAAGCCAATGCCAAGATTTCAATTTTAGTATTCACCATTTTCTGGGGCCCTTAGGCTATTGAGAAAAACATGATAGGCAATTTGTAAAACTAAATGGCATGTTTTTTTTGAGAGAAAAAGTCCTTATATAAATTAGATTATGGTGACATTTTGCTGACATATGAACGACTAGAATATGGAATTTAAAAGATGACGTCTGATGTAAATCCCATTCAAGAAGTTTGTTATTGGAAGTAGCACAAGAGACTCCACATGGGCACATGGCATGGCCTCACCTAATACATGTAAGCAGCCTCTAAGGTCAGTGTGAAAGTCGTTCTCTTTTGACCTTTGAAAGCACTTTGGGACAGGTGATACTTTTCAGTCTTGCCTCTGCAGCAAGATCCCTCCCCTTCCTCTGTAGAATACCATACCCCTTTTCTGAACTTCTAATGTTTATGGGAATGCAGAGTTCAGAATGCCTCTTCTTGTCTACAAGGACAGATTTTCTTAGATGTAGAGTAGGAGTGCCCCAGCGTGGGGAGTATAAGGATGATGACCAAGGAGCCCTCTCCCTTTCCTTATTTAAAACTGACTCGTACTTGCTGCTTAAATTCCCACCCAGAGTGATTGCATCAGATGATTCTTAGAAAGATCTTAGTTGGGGACCCAGAATGGAGCAGGAAGGAAAGAATATCTTCTTTAGAATTTTAGTAGGAGCATCTCTCTCCTGCTGTCCTTCTCTCCCTCTTACCTCCTCTCCTCTTCCTCTTCTTCTCCCTCCCCCTCTTTCCCTCTCATTCTCCTTCTCTCCCTGACCTAACCCCTACCTCCAACAATGAGATTAGAACACAAGGCCGGCAAAGGGAAATACTGAGTCATAAATCAAACAGCAGAGGGCTGAGCTTTAAGATTCTACTTATTGTGATAAATTCTTGCCTCCCAAAAATGGTGTAGTAGACTTTATTTCCCCTTGTGGTTATTTCAAAAACAGAAGCAGGGGCACTTTTATTTGGCCTCTTATTTAAATTTTGTTCTGAAAGACCCAGAGTGAAGTCACTAAGCCCATAATCTACCTAGTATCAAATACCATGTTTATTTACCTTCCACAAGGCTCTTCTTCATTAATGTATTATAACTGGGTTCAAAAATGAAAAAGCTTAACAATTGTTCTTTTTCACACATATATTTTATATCTTTACATATTATATATTTAATTTTAAGTGGGGTATACAGGGCTGTCTGGAAAGTATCCAACCACTATTAATACTATTTTTCTTGTTACATGGCTAGATACTTCCTCATATGAATCGTAAGAAGTAGAAGATAGCCCATTGAGATATGAGAACATGTTAACAGTTATGTTGACAAACATAAAGGAAAAAATGAGCATAACTAATAACTTAAGTGCAATTAATGGCATCTTCACTAGGTGCACAGATCAGGTGCCACTTGTCATGTTGAGTATACGAGGTTTCCAGAGGTTGACGATGGAACTGTCATTCCTTTGATCACTTTTAGTTTATGATGACAACAGGGTTCAGATTACCAAAACATGAGGTCTCTAATCCTCCCAAAACAAGAAAGTAGTTTAAGAAGACTATTGGAGATTGAAGATAGTGCTAATACTATAAGCAACAAGGAAATAGCAAAACTAACTCCTTTTTCTGCTGTGAGGTTCTTTGCCAATCATGTCATCTGATTTAAAAAAAAAAAAAAAAACCAGTGGCAATTTTCATCAGATATGACAAGAAGTCTTACCATTGAAACAAGTAAAAAAATCATTTGAAATATGGACTCTCATCCAGTGGTTCTTGGAATAAACCTTGCCTTAAATGAACTAGCTAAAGACAATAAAAAAAGAAAAATTTTTTATGAAAAGTTTTGAATGCTTATGAAAAGTCTTATAATAAAATATTAGATTTCCAAGGAACTATAGATTTTTTAAAATTCTATTACCCAAAAAATCCACTCTATAACTTTCATGATATACAGCTATGAAGTTTTTACATTAAAATTTCCTGTGTGGGAATGCCAGTCTATGCCATTGTGGTGGAAAAAATTATCAGAAAATTATTTTCTTTAACAAGTTGAATACCACATTCTTGTAATTTGTTTTTCTGTTTCCTGGTCCTCTAAATATTTTCCAGGTAGAATATGACCAGTTCCTTATACAGTACCATTGTTACATCATCTGCTGTTCTAGTCTCTCATCTCTGGATGGATTCCAATGAGTCCCGCTTCAACCCTTTAGAACCCAAACGTAACTCAAAATAGAGTCTAATTAGTGTGACAGGCAGTAAAAATAATTGTTGTTCTTGCTCATCTACTTCAAATAAGGAACTATTTTGCTGCACACTTTCTGGGGCACTGGAAGTACAGTGATAACAACATAGATAAGGTCTTGTTCTCCTGGATCTTGGATTCCAGTGAGTGGTCACAGAATCAACTAGTAGAACTTTAAAGAGAAAGAAAAGGAAAATAAGACATAGAAGTAAAAGCCAGACAGAGAAGTACTACAAGGTAGGACAGAGAATGACTTAGTAGCTAGTTGGAATTCAATGGTCTGGAATCACCTTGCTGAGGGCGTTTACGTGAGAGCTAAGATCTGAAAGAAAGACCCACGAGGCAGAGGCACAGATGGTGCAAAGGCCCTCAGATAGGAACACGTGAGCACTGAGACAGAGAAGCAGGTCTGGAAGAACTGGACAAAGAAGGGAGAAGAGTGCAAAATGAGGCTGGAAAAGCAAACAAGAACCAAATGAGGAAGAACCTGGTATTGCGGGCTGTGAATTCAAATAATACTAATCTCTCCCTGCCCCCCTTTCACAGTCCATAACCTCCTACTGCTGAGATCCCAATCAGCCACCCAGTGCTACATACAAGTTCTAGAATATGCTAGAATATACTACCTCTAGTTACTACGCTATGAGTTTTCTCTCTCTTTATTACAAAGCATTCAGCCATTGCATATGGAGACAGACATGGAAAAGTTGTTTCTTCTTAATCCAGAGAACCCACTGATTCTTGTTCCATCAGCTATTCATCATGTGACAATTCCTTATTCAATGCCCAGACAAAATACTATTTCTAAGGGTCTTAAATTAAAATAGCAAGCTTTTCTTGGAAATGGCAAAATGAGGATGCCTAACCAATGTCTAATATTCTGGTATTTGGAATTCTTGACTTCCTTAAAAAGAATAACAGGACAAGCAAAATCAAGAAGTATCAAAAAGGACAGAAATTTAAATTTAATGGTGTGAGTGGTGCAACAAGCATATTTAAATTAGTTTTACTTGAAATGTCACTCAAGAATTTCAACTCCCTCAAGTCTCTCCCTCTGCCACCTCACTTTTCAAAATAAAATGTTCAGGTTTTCATGACTTGTAACCCTATCTACACAAAAACAAACGTGTTTTCTTGCTTGGACTTCTCACAAAAGGAATTTGCTGGCCGAATTTCTTATAATTATGGTGTACTTTATTATTGATTAATGGTTTATATGTTGAGACACAGTTCATAGTTTGTTTTTGCTCTTTTAAATCATTCTGTACTATAAATAAAAGATGTGAAGAATGGAACTTAGAAGCTTATTTTGAATTGATTATTAAAGCAAAGCTAAGTCTGCCCATAAAATAGTATTGAATCACACACAGGTGAAACTCATTTAACTGTATATTTTGGATTGATCTCTCCTTTCCCAAAAGTTACTACGAAAATTGATAACATTGGAAAAATTTTGTATCTAACCTGTCACTGATCCAATGAAACACTTTCCCATAACTCATCCTTGCACTGGCATAAGAACCCATGCCCTGGGGCACTTTTACTTTTTGACAGTAAGTTGGCATTTGACTTTTGAACACTTAGTGTACCCATGAAAAATTAGGCTTCACTTCTTAAGTCTTTTTGGGCTTGAGTTTATTTATAATAACAAACCAACTTTTTGGTGGAGTATTTCATGTTATTTTGGTTGTTATAGGCTGAATTGTGTCCCTCTTAAAAAGTCTAACCTGCAGGACTTCAGAATGTGACCATACTTGTAGATAAGGACATTATAGAGATGATTAAGATAAAAAGAGGTTATTAAGGTGGGCTCTAATCTGATATGACTTAGTTTATTTATAAGAAGAGCAAATTTTGGCTCGGCGCCTGTAGCTCAGTGGCTAGGGCACCGGCCACATACCCTAGGGCTGGTGGGTTCAAACCCTGCCTGGGCCTGCTAAACAACAATGACAACTGTAACAACAACAACACAAATAGCTGGCTGTTGTGGTTGGCACTTGTAGTCCCAGCTACTCGGGAGGCTGAGGCAAGAGAATCACTTAAAGCCTAAGAGTTTGAGGTTGCTGTGAGCTGTGACACCATAGCACTCTACCAAGGATTCTGTCTCAAAAAAAAAAAAAGAGCAAATTTGGACACAGACATGTGCAGAGGGAGGATTATATGTAGATGCCGGAACAAGACAGCCATGTGTATACCAAGAGAGAAGCTTGAAGCAGATGCTCCCTCACAGCCCTCAGCAGGAACCAGCCCTGTGACAACTTGATGTCTGACTCCTGTCCTCCAGAACTGTGAGAAAATGGGTGTCTGTTATCTAAGCCACCCAGACTAGTGCCCTGCTAAACAGAATCCTTAGCAAACTAATACACTGGTTACTGATAAAGAGTTTGCGAAGACTGCAGACAGTTTTGTTCATATAATTTTGTTTTATGAGAAGTCACTGTCTGGATACATTTCTTTAAGAGCACATAAAGTAATTACCATAGGTGCCAAGAAGGAATTGAAATAATGAATCAAAGTCAAAGCCAACTTACTGCCATTTGGTAAACTGAATTCACTTTCACCAAATCTTTTGATCACGTAAAAGATGACATATGTGAAACAGTCTGTTTACCAGCCATTGGTACTTGTCCCAGTGATACTAAAATAAACTCATAAAAAAGTTCTTAGTCTGTCCTACCCATTGGCTATAATTTAAATCTTTGTTTTAACTCTGCTTTACCTCATTATACCTTCTGTTGATGTCCTTTGAATCATTGTGTGGACAGACGGCATCTTTATTATGAAAGGGCTGAGTAGAAGAACGACCGATTTAATGTTTTCCTTTCTTCTCCATTGTCAACAATTATTAATGTTCTTATTAAAATAATATGGTTTTAATTTGGGTTTAGGTTGCTAAGAACTAAGGATAACATGCAAATCAAGAGAACATCAAGGAACTACTTTCCCACAAGCCATAATCGGAGATAAACGCCATATGACTCAGTAAATCTAAGGAAATGTCTCCTAAAATGAGAAGGCCAACTTGCAGTGCCAAGCAAATGCCGGCCGTTTCAGACTCAGAACTAAGAAAAAATTAGAAGTTTGTGAAACTCTCATTATTTCATTTCTATCTAAAACAAGTCATAAAAGAGCAAGGATGAAAACTGGGATGTGGGATTCTATTTACTGCTGTCATCCAAGAGGAACACCACCCTATTACAAGTAACCTTACTCTCAGCCAGCAGCAGCGGTTTCTAGTGTCTGGGACTGTCATTGTGCCAAGTCAATGATCTGTTTTTGTATCAGGCTCTTAACAAATGACTATGACTATATGGGATCTAGAGACACTAGAGAAGGATTCTAGAAATTGCTGGGTACACCATCAAGTCCCTGGCTCAATGGGCTGAAATGTATAACAGGGTCCAGTGAGGACCAGAAGTACTAATCAGGAATCCAAGGCAGAAAGCCAGATACCTTGATTTAAAAAAAAAAAAAAGAAAGAAAAAGTGGTGTCATAGGTGTCATTGTCCACCTGGGGTCCTCACCTTTACCCATAACTGGTGTGACTCCACTTAGCATCAAGGAGGCCAGCTACGACTTTTTTTTTTTTTAATCAAGGCCACTGTGGACCACACAGTGCTAAGGCTATGCTTCTCCTTTCTAAGCAGAGAAGCCCAAAGATGCCAAGTGGAAAAGGAGCCAAACTGGAGAAGAAAGGCAAGTTCTCACCCTGCTGTCTGATAAGTGAATAGATATACTGATATGTACCCTATTTGGTTCACTATCAAAACAGGCCTCAGCCAGTTTACAAATCCACTTGCTCAGCCATTCATCCAATCCACTAAAATCAACTTTGAAAAAAGTGACATCATCACTAAGTAGAAAATGATAAAAGGAAAGATCGGATTGGAAAACAAACATGTAAGTTTTTGCAAAGCTTATTCTTTAAAAAATAAAGTCTATTTGGGGAGAAAAATTATTTAAGCATCTCCTACCATGAAAAAATGTAGTTATTCCAAAAGAGAATAGCTATTAACAGATACTTGTGGAACTTTTATTAAAATAAGCCTAGCAATCAAAACATACTTTTGGAAGATTCTTGAAAATACTACAGCATGTGGAAACCCTAACACATTCCAACCTAATCTTTTCATTTTGCTTGTGAAGTTCAAAAAGATTATTTCTATTACCTTATTTGGTAAGGTAGATAGATTAAGGTAGACGGGGGATGATGGAAATAACAGATTTACAGAGAGGGATGAAGAACCCCAGAAATGTAACTATAAGGGCAAATATGTCTGTTAAAGCATCCTTTATAATAAAAAAAAAAAACTAAATGAATTTATCAGCACAAAATCTATGATAAAAGAAATGCTGAAGGCTATTCTTTAAGCAAGAGGAAAAAATAATACCAGGCAGAAACTCAAACCTACTAGAATTTAAGACTATTGGAAATGTCAATCAAGGAGTATGTTTTTATTATAGTTCTTACAATTTTCTGTTTAAAGCAAAAATATAATATCAGTGTTCAAAGGTGGACATTTTGCATTTGATGCAAGAGAGACCACAAAAATGGCACAAAAGAGGAGTGGAGGGGAAAACGGACTTATATTATTATAAGGTAATTACAAAGAAAATTGGTCAGTGTTAACTAGAAACTGTAAAGTGTGAAGTATTATAACATTGATTTTAAATGAACTTTGATAAGCTTTAGGCCTAGAGAAACTATTAAATATTAGTAAAAATTAGTATAGCTAAGAACCCAATAGAGCAAATAAAGTGAATATTTAAAAATACTTGGTTAATTCATTACATTATTAAGAAAATAAGGTGAACCACGGACTAGGTGCAAATATTTGTGATACATGGATTTTAAAAAAAGATGTTTATAATACATAAAGATCTATTAAAACTCAATAATAAAACAAGAAATTCAATAAAGAATTAGTCAAAAATTAAACAAGAAAAAGAAGGAATACAAGTGACTAATAAGATGAAAAGATGCTTAAGATCCTTAGTTATCAGAGAAATGCAAATTCAAAACACAGTGAGACTTCACTTCAAGCCTGCTCGTATACTTACTACAATCCAACAATTCTCAATTCTGCTTTTGTGTGTTTAATCAAAATAAATGAAATATATATAAATTCATAAAAGTTAAAATATACAAACAACCCAAATATACATTGACAGGTGAATAAATAAGCCAATGTGGTAAATTCACTCAATAAAATATTGGTTAGTAATTAAAAGGAGCAAACTCCTTACATGGATGGAGCTGGAACATATTCCTCTTAGCAAAGTATCTCAGGAATGGAAGAAAAAGTATCCAATGTACTCAGCCCTACTATGAAGCTAAATTATAGCTTTCACATGAAGGCTATAACCCAACTATAGCACAAGACTATGGGGAAAGG
>CAUYPK010162023.1:0-11262 GCA_963574355.1 Loris lydekkerianus
CAGAAGACCAAAAATCACATCATAACAAAGATATTTGTACCAGAATGTTTATTGCAGCCCTATTCATAATTTCTAAGTCATGGAAAAAGCCCAAGTGCCCATTGATCCACGAATGGATTAATAAATTGTGGTATATGTACATCATGGAATATTATGCAGCCTTAAAGAAAGATGGAGACTTTACCTCTTTTATGTTTACATGGATGGAGCTGGAAAATATTCTTCTTAGTAGTATCTCAAAAATGGAAGAAATAGTACCCAATGTACTCAGCCCTACTATGAAACTAATTTAGGGCTTTCACATGAAAGCTATAACCCAGTTACAACCTAAGAACAGGGGGAAGGAGGAAAGGGAGGAGAGGGAGGAGGGAGGTGGGTAGAGTGAGGGGGATAGGTGGGATTACACCTGCGGTGCATCTTACAAGGGTATATGTGAAACATAGTAAATGTAGAATGTAAATGTCTTAGCACAATAACTAAAAAAACACCAGGAAGGCTATGTTGACCAGTGTGATGAAAATGTGTCAAATGGTCTATGAAAGTAGTGTATGATGCCCCATGATTGTATCAATGTACACAGCTATGATTTAATAAAAAAAAAAAAAAAACCATCATATGATTCTATTTACTTAGAATAGAAAAATCTGTAGAAATAAACTAGATTAATGTCTGCTTGGGAATGGAGGAAGGAAAGAATGGAGAGTGACTGCTGATTAACTTGGGATTTATTCCTCAGGAGATGAAGATACTCAGGAATTAAGCAGTAGTGATAGTGGTAACAACCTTGTGAATATACTAAAAAGCACTGATTTGTACACTTTAAAATAATAAATTTTTGGCATATAAATTACATCTTAATGTAATTATTATGATATAATCAAATAAAATACCTGAATAAAAACTAAGTTTTTTAAAACTCGACTTGAAAAAACCCTAATATTTATTTTTCTCATAAAATTGCTATTGTGTCAGGACATGGAATAGGAGGCTGTCTGGTGGTGCTCAAAGGCTGGGATCTGGAATTATCTGGAGTTCTCACTCATCCATCTTATGGCTGGGCTGAAACTTGAAAAACTATAGCTAGAATAGTTGAGGCTACTAGAGCTTTATGCCAGCTTCAAGGAAGATATATTGTTAAACGTCCTAAGAGAAAGAGACAGAAGCCCACATCCTGTTATGATTTGGCCTCCAAAGTCCCTCTACATCACTTCCTCTCCACTTGTTTAGTAGAGGCAGTTGCTATACATGTTGGCCCAGGTTCAAGGGCTAGGTGCATGTTATAGAACTCACCTCCCATTGTAGAAAAGGATGTGGAATAGGGTGTACACAGGTGCGACTATCTTTAGAAAATAAAATCCGCTGGGCCATCCTCACTGGTTATTACAAGAAACCTTAAATTACTTTATTAATATCCGTTCGTCTTCTGAGGAAAGTATAAGACAACATAGAAGTACTTAAGGCATTCACTGGGCAGAAAAGATAAAATAAAACATTGGCTACTTTGAACTGACTTTTGACAATGCCAACAAAATACTTCCCGCTTCCATCTGAAACATTCTACGTAGGCTCACTCTGCCCCAGTTTCTAAAAGTCCTTGATAAGGGACCAAGTATTTAGTTATTCCTGACTTCAGTTTTATGTTGCCTCTTCAATTTAATTTAGGTCACTATGTTTTAGCATGCTAGGTTTGGAACAGAATTTCCTTTACCAACCATTGAAACACAACATAATCTTTGGCAAACTAGAAAAGATAACTAAGATATGGATTATAACTAAAATATTTAGCACTGCCCATTGCCAAGCCCCCACCAAAAAAAACAAAAAACAAAGTACAGAAGGAACCGATAAATAGAAAATCATCTTTACTTACCAGACTTAATTCTGCTTTCCTGAATATGTGTTTCGCCCATAATACAGAATAATAATTTGGTATCAATGAAGAACAAAGATAGATCAAATGATGCTATGATTCCAAGTTTCCACTTTATTTCTCTGAATTAACTACCCTTGCAAAGGCTAAAAAAAGAGTCATTTTTACTACAGTAAGTACTATTTAACCAGATGCATTAGTTACAATAGGAAAGGTTACCCTACAATAAGCAATTTCAAAGTCTCAGTGGCTTAATACAACAAATGTTTGTTTTTCTATTGTGCTAAACTGGCTGCAGACCCAGGGTACTTTTGCCACTGCTATCCTTCATTCAGGAACCTGGTGATACAGGCTGACTAGACCTTGGGGTTTTCCAACTCAACACAAGCCCTCTGCAATTGTCCAAGAGGCAGAGACTGGGGAATCTGGTAACATCTTTCACTGCCTCAGACTGGAATTCACATGCGTAACCTTTGCTCATATTTCATTGATAAGAATTAGAAACCAGTTCTTCCTGTCTGCAATGCAGAAGAAAAGGAGACCAGCTATTGATGAAAAGTAGTGAGGTCCATCACAATTTATTTCCTATTCAAAATGAAAAAAGAAATATTTAGGAGAATTCAGAGATATTGTTTTTGGATACCACATGTAGAAAATACAATGCTCAGAGTCTTCCTAACATCTACCTTCCCTATACTGAGTGTTTTAGAAGTCTTCTCTACACAGACCAAAAAGGCAAAAGTTATTAGAAGTTATGAGTTATTAGTTATTAGAAGTTATTAGAGAGTTATGAGTTATTAGAAGTTTTCTATCGGCACAAAACACAGCATTCATAATTTACAATGTCTCTAGAAAATTTTCTGCCTAACAATACTTTAATAATTTCACTGGAAGAGAGAGCTAAAGGATTTATTTTTAAGGTAAATTTTCATGGCAAGCATATTCTATCTCCCAAATTGTATACTGCTGATTAGTGGAATGGTAAATTGCTACCACTGACGACAACAGAAATGAAGTGCAGACATCTTTTACTATTACTTTTCAGTTTAATTTATATTAACCTAGGACTATTAATCTCTTATTAACTTTTAGCATATTCAACTAAATGTATTTATCTCATTTGTTAATATATATTGAACTGAAACAAATTGTGTTGGCCTTCTATCTCTTCTACCTGTCCTATCTTCTACAGAAGTGTGTGTTGCAATACACCATGAAGTTTGATATTCCATAAACCCATGGCTATATTTTATTGTAAATTGTGAATTATTTATGTTCGCAAACATAGTTAAGATGCTTTCAATATGACACCTTGTAAAGTATCAGTGGAGGTGATGATTCAAAACCGGGAAATATTTTAAAATTATAAAGTCCACTAAGCTATGTTGCAAATCAGTTATCTCTATTCAGTAATTATTCCTAGAATTTATTGAGCACCTACTATAACCCAGGCACTACTCAGATAACAATATCTACTAGTACCTAAATAGTGATGCTAATCCTCACAGCAACTCTGAGGAAGGTACTGGTATTTTCTCAATTTTGCAATTAAAAAGCTATGGCTGGGCACGGTGGCTCACGCCTGTAATCCTAGCACTCTGGGAGGCTGAGGCAGGAAGATCGCTAAAGCTCTGGAGTTTGAGACCAACCTGAGCCAATCAAGACCCCCATCTCTTTTAAAAAATAGAAAAATTAGCCAGGAGTGGTGGTGCACAGATGTAGTCCCAGCTACTCGGGAGGCTGAAACAGGAGGATCACTTGCACCCAAGAGGTTGCTGTGAGCTAGGCTGAGGCCACTACCACTCTAGCCTGGGCAACAGAGGTAGACTATGTCTCAAAAATACAAAAAAGTTACATAACTTACCCTGAAGACACACTAGGTAATTGTCAAGTTAAGAGTCAAATCCAAGAAGTTTATTCCAGAGATTCTTATGCCATGTGCAGCTTGCAAAGTGGCAATTTGACATCCATGCGAAAGACTTGGGAGTACTGACTATTTCCTTTGATTTATCTCCTTCTCTTCTCCCTCATCCCATCCACCCAGTTTAATGAATTCTAGAACAGTCTACTTTTCCACTTCCACCCATCACATCTTGTTGGAGCTACCAGGCAGTTAGAGTTGAAGCATTAAAAATAAATAAATAAATAAATAAATAGGAAACCAAGCCATTCACCCAGTGCACTCACCCCTAGACTGGCAATGTGCATCCAAACTTCAATCTCAAATTGTAGTTAATGCTACTTTGGAAACAACATAACAGTAGAGATATGATGCATTTCATTTGGAAGCATTTGGGAATGAATCAATACCTTGTGGCTCTCAATCACAAATGTCACATGGACATAAAAATAGATCCTTGCAGAGATACTGCAGCAGCTGTGTTGGAGCATTGGGAAGAAAAGCCTGAATCAGCTGAAAGTCTCCAGAAAAGAGCTGGGGAAAGAGACCTTCAGTGAGCACTCCTGTCACATTCCTTTCAACATTCTTCAGGCTTGGGGCCTTCTTAGGACTTTTAGGACATCAACATCAAAAATAGGTACTTTAAACTCCTTCAAATAGTCTTCCAGGCCTAGCTGCCCTGAATCCCTGTGCTGAAAGGACTCATCATTAGGCATCCAGGTATTTAGGGTGAAAGTTCATCAGAAGCGAGAACTGAAGAGCCTAGACATAGGGATGTAACCACAATATTTAGATTTTCTGTGGAAATTGGAAGTACAAAACCAGTGTGTTTTTCTATAGAACTTTGTATTAATCCAGTATAAGCAAGTTCAAGCCTCTAAGTCTCCCCATCATTTAGGGTCAGTTTTCCTTATGAACTCCTTTACGGAACTAGATCCAGAACTTTGTACTCACACTAGCTTCTTCTTCATAAGAAACTCCTGAGCACTTCATTTCTTCTACTTAAAATATAACAATTGCTGTTATAATTGTATACTATGTTAAAATTATTAATTCCCTTGCATTGGAACACTGATTTTAGCTTTCTGATATCCCTCAGAGGATATAATACTATATTTTCCACTAAGTAAAACCTCTGTAATTATATGTCATATTTAGTTAAATTCCTTTTGTTTTGCTAATTGTCCATATTTGGGGAGCATTACACAGTAAATGTTGCAACTTCTCTGTTCATATTATTTTATAAAAATAATGTACTTGAGTACTACTTTATCATGTACTTGAGTAAAACTCTATCATGTACTTGAGTAATACTTTACTGTGGGAAATGCTGACAATAATGTAGTGAATTTTATTTATCTGCTTCTCCATTGAGAAAGCAAGACAAGTAGGATTTAAATTGACATGGGTGTTATATTTAAATTTCAAAAAATCACTATCAAATTATACTTTAAAAATTGTTAAATTCCTTAAAAGGCAAATTGGGATATCATCCAGTGAAAATCACTTCAGAAGGAACTACTTAAGAACAGAGAGCTTGAACTAACCCCAGGCTTAGAAAATATTCAAAGTTAAGAAACAATCACAAGTAATTAACGAAGCTCTTCTCATCAATGCTAGCTCTTCCAGTTATTGTTACTAGAAGCATTTATTGGAACTAAGAAAAAAAATTGATCTATTCATCCTGAAGTCCTCTGAGCCACTGGACATTTATTTCATTCCAAAAATGAATTGGTTTATCTAGCAATGTCAGGCTGCCAATCAAGTTGTCATTCATCTACCTAGAATTGCCAAGTTTGATAAGAAAAGCAACTGCTGAAAGAAGGAGAAGTCATAAGAACCATGGGGGCAGCTACTAAATTGACCGTTTGAAAATGTAGTCTGTACAAAATGCTCCATAGGGCACTTTCGATGCCCATCTTCATTTCCTTACCTGAAACTAAGACTTAATCATCTTTCTCTTGAATCTTAAATTCTTAATACCAGACTCAAGTCTTGGGGTCAACTCTTGGTCTTTTCTTATGGAAGTTGTATGTAGAGAAATGTGGCAATTGTCATAATTCCATACCCATTATTAAATTCTATACGTAATCCTAGCACTGTGGGAGGCCAAGACAGGAAGATCACTTGAGCTCAAGAGTTAGAAACCAGCCTGAGCAAGAGCAAGACCTTATCTCTACTAAAAACAGAAAATTCCTAAGGCTCCTATAGCGGGCGCCTATACTCTCAGCTGCTCAGGAGGCTGAGGCAGGAGGATCCCTTGAACCTGGAATTTGAGCTAAGCTGATGCCATGGCCATGTATCCTGGGGCAATAGACACTCTGTCTCAAAAAAAAAAAAAAAAAATCCTATAATAAAGTAGAATGTGTTATAATACTATCCTTACATGCAGGATAGTACTCTGGTCTTTGTCAGAAACCCATATCACATTTTCTCTTCGAGCTATGATTTAATTAAAACAGTCCCTTTTTTTATCTCCTCAAGATCTACTGTTTCTTGAAATACCTTAAGTTATTTTTTTATTTTAAAAATATATACATACATATCTCTGTATTTATAATGAAGGGTGCTAGGTCTAATCATCATTGAGATTTAACTGAACAATTCATTTTCATAGGAGAGCAGAATCTCAAAAAGTATGCATACAATTTAGAGGTATGTATGGCTTCTATTATTTTTATGTTAAAGCTAATTAGTGGCACTATGAGCTATTAACAAGAGGTAATAATATCATAGTATATATTTCTCATGATAAACTGATTCTAGTATTAACCACTGGTCCTCTGTCACCACTAGACATGTGTTTGCTCCAAAACTGAAGGGGATTATTAGAGTTCTAAAAAACAAGAAATTAAAAAAATAAATAAAACGGTACCTTCATCTTTCCCAAATAATACTAGATTAGATAATAGTTTTTGCCTTTATCTAAATGCTTAATAATGCATTATATGGCCAACCTTTAAAAAAATAGTTGAACTCTTTTCTTTGGCATCAACTGAGTTCCTCAATGAGTAATGTATCATCCAAATACATTTTAGAAATTAAACCTTGCACTCCATTATGCCAGTAGACATTTATAGCTGGATGATAAACCCGGCAGCACCTCTCAGGGGTAGAGTTATAAATTAGCACATCCTATAAAAATTATTACTTTCTCTTTGAAAGTATTAGAGTTTTATATCTTGTCCTTCTGGTTCCTTCAAATAAATATGAATTTCCATAAGAGGAAAA
The DNA here is from genome assembly GCA_963574355.1 of Loris lydekkerianus. Lineage (NCBI taxonomy): Eukaryota > Metazoa > Chordata > Mammalia > Primates > Lorisidae > Loris > Loris lydekkerianus. Next base: position 7,002 of record CAUYPK010162023.1, read on the forward strand.
GATACAAATGTCTGATTTAGGGGGAAAGGTACTCTCTCTTTGATGAAAGGATATTGAGTTACATGGGCTTCCTTGTAGAACTCTGGATTATTTCCTAAATTCTCCACTAGTAAGAGACCCAGAACAATAGTTTTTCCTACAGGTACATATCTCATTGATATGAGCCCTACAATTTCCTGAATTACTTTAGAATACAACTTGAATAAAATTGTGAAGAAATATCCTATTTCCTTCCCATTTTTCTAGCTACAAACTTGTGCAGAGAAGGGCTAACTCATCATGCCTGGGTTCTCAAACCCTGCACATTCTAAAGAAAGGCCCTGCCTCCAGGATTAGTTGTTGGCCTGGCTGCTGGGTGACACCTTCTGATCCCTCAGTGTATTCTACCTGGTAAGAATGTTTTTGTGTGCCTGAGACCTTCAGCTACCCTAGATCAGTGTGGAGGCTGGAGAGTGAGTGCTGGGGTTGGTCACGCACCTACATGTCCGTGTGACTAACCTTCAAAAAAACCATGGACACCAAGCCTTGGGGTAGTTTCCCTGCTTGGCAACACTCTGCATATTTTGTCACACATTATTTCAGGAGAATTAAGAACATCCCCATGCCACTCCTCTGAGAGGGAGCACCTGGGAGTTTGTAACTGGACTGGGACTTTACCACATAAGCCTTTTTTACTTGCTGATATTAATCATTATCTTTATATTGTAATAAACCAAAAGGGTGAATATTACAGCTTTTATGAATCTTTCAATCCTATAGCCTGAGGGTGGTCTTAGGGACCCTCCATACAAAACATAATGCTGGTATTCAAGAGAAATAGATGTATTTATTTCAGTCAGGTTCACATTAATCTGCAGTAGGATTCCTCACCAGGATTTAGAGGCCCATCCAGCTACTTCACACGCTTCTTAGATTTTCACCATGTCTGCCACCATGGCCATGGTCACCTCTCTGCCGTATTCCACACTCTGTGGTGTAGCTGTGTTCCTCAACCTGCTGACATAAGGGTTGAGCTATCATCAAAACAATGGGAATAAGGATATGTCTTCAGAAGTGATTCAGGAGAGATCACAAATAAGATAATAAGATGATATCATAATAATAATAAAATAATATAATTCCCCTTTACAGAGAAGGGGATTTGAGAATCTCAAGATACATCAAATCCCCAAAAAATCTGTATTAGGGCTAGAATTAAAGAATGTACACATTATCATTAACTTAAAAAATATTCCAATCTCTCTTCAGAGCTGAGAGAAAGTCCTCAATTCTCTATGCTATTTAGGCAGTATTGAGATTTTTCTGAATAACTTTACTTCAACTGAACCAATATAAATTCTCTGAACCAACATAAATAATTTTCTCTTTTAGTTTTACCTATAAACATTAGGCATTCAGAATCTAGTTTAGTTAGATCATTGGTGTGGATATGGAGAAAAGGGAACACTTCTGTACTACTGGTGGGAATGCAAGCTAATATGGTTCTTTTGGAAAGAAGTTTGAAGAACACCCAGGGATCTAAAAATAGACCTGCCATTTGATCCTGCAATTCCTCTACTGGATTATATCCAAAAGACAAAAAATCACTTTGCAACAAAAATATTTGCACCAGATTATTAATTGCAGCTCAATTCATAATTGCCAAGTCATGGAAGAAGCCCAAGTGCCCGTTGACCCATGAATGGATTAATAAATTGTGGTATATGTATACCATGGAATACTATGCAGCCTTAAAAAAGATGAAGAATTTACCTCTTTTATGGTTTACATGGATGAAGCTGGAAAATATTCTTCTTAGTAAAGTATCTCAAGAATGGAAGATAACGTATTCAATGTACTCAGTACTTTTATGAAACCAATTTATATTTACTCACACTTTCTTATGAAAGATAGATCACAACTATAGCCCAGGATGAAGGAGGGACATAGAGGGGAAAGGCAGGAGTAGGGAGGTTTGATAGAGGAAGAGTAAACGGTGGGACCACACCTATGGAGCATATTCAAGGGTACAAGTCAAATCTATCAAGTATAGAACATAAATGTTTTAACACAATAATCAAGTAAATGAGTTGAAAGCTACATTAGTATATTATGTAAGCACTCCAAATTGTATAAAAAAAGAACACATTGTACCCCCACAAATGCATAAATATATTCATGATTTATGTGTATATGACTTATAAGGAAAAAAATGAAAAAAAAGAGAATCTTTCACCCTCAAGTATCACTGAAAATAAACCAATATTTATTATTTATTCTAATTAAATTTTCTAATATCCTAAGTAGGCATCCTTCAATTTCTGAAAGTTGTTAATGTAAAGTTTGTTGCTTGCTCTAAATCAAAAAATTACAATATTCCAAATATTATAAGGTCTGAAAGGATTTTCCAGACCAAACTATGATTGAGTAGTAGTAAAATCTATTAGAAATTAAATCTCATAAAATAATTTTTTAAGAGCCTCAATCTAAGTTTCCAAGTAGAGCAACAGAAAAGAAAAATCTTCTTCCATCTGCCAAAAACAAATACCTAGGGGTTGGTATTTGAACATTAGTATTAAAAATAAAAGTAATAGTGATTAATGAATTAGTATGGATTGCAAGTGGCCAACTTCTCTTCATTGGTTATGTTTCTCAAACACTTGTATATAAGGTCAAGCCTGTAGCTATAAATGAACAGAATGATGGTTATATCTGGGAAATGGTGAGAGTGTTTCCATTTGTAAAAAGAGAGAGGAAAGTCTTGCAATTCAGGGACAGGAAGCTATGATTTACATAATGAACATGGCAAAGAGACCTAGGAAGAAACAAGACTTAGATGGCAGAAAAATCACATTGGCTTTACTCCAAGAAACCAGGCACATCCCTGGAAAATTCTGATGTGCCGGAATATAACAGTATGTACTTTTCCCAGAGCCAGAATCAGTGCAATATTTGGCTTTCCTACTTACACTTGGAACACGAGATTCTTTTTTTTCAGATCCTATCAGGGTTCCATTTATGTTTAGCACCTGCATGCAGCCCAGGGGCTCTAAAAAGACATTTTATATATGGGTATGAATTGCCTGACAATGTAGTCATTTTGCAACTTAATGTATTCATTTTGATAATTTTCAAACTCTTTAGTATCTAACAATCAGAAGAATTAAAGTGTTACACTTATGCAACTGTAATAATCCTTTTTAAAGTAGATTTCTACAAATTCCTCCATTCTCCAGAGGGAAAAAATGTTCAGCAATGGGACAGACAATGATAGAAGTTTATCTGATAGAGTCAGGACACTATTTGTTACCATAGTTAGGAACCCAAGCTTTGGTGATACTAAATAATATAATTTCTTCTTATATGAGAAATGCCAGTTTTCTCATCTTTAAGTGGGGTTAGTAATAACAGATCACTGGTAAAAGTAAGTTTAAATGGAAAAGAGTATGATGTAAAACACTTTCTCAGTGTTCTGTTCATAGCAAGTGTTTGATGAAAATTAATATGGGGAATGGAGGTCATGCACGTCGAAGGCCCACATCCCTCCATCTCCTTCTTCACCAGATACATGAGCAACTATATGGGAAAATGGGATTCAGTTAGTGAAGGAAAATTCCTGAGAGAGAACTATGAAATCTAGCAAATAATTTCTTTCCACTCTTTGAACAAAGGATGGATTAAGGAAGAAAAAAAGCAAGGACAAGATGATACAGAGTAGGGCACTAGCGCAGGATACTCCAGCATATAGGAAGGCCAGAAGGATGTAAATGAGGGCACTAAAGCAGGATACACCAGGAGATAGGAAAAACGGGAGGACACAGAGGAGGGCACCAGAGTAGAATACACCAGGAGATAGGAAGGATGGGAGGACACAGAGGAGGGTGCTAGAGAAGGATACCCCAGGAGACAGCAAGGATGGCAGGACACAGAGGAGGGCGCTAGAGCATGATACGCCAGGAGACAGGAAGGACGAGAGGACACTGGTGAGGGTGCCAGAGCAGGATACGCCAGGAGACAGGAAGGACGGGAGGACACAGAGGAGGGTGCTAGAGCAGGATACGCCAGGAGACAGGAAGGATGGGAGGACACAGAGGAGGGTTCTAGAGCAGGATACGCCAGGAGACAGGAAGGACGGGAGGACACAGAGGAGGGTGCTAGAGCAGGATACGCCAGGAGACAGGAAGGACGGGAGGACACAGAGGAGGGTTCTAGAGCAGGATACGCCAGGAGACAGGAAGGACGGGAGGACACAGAGGAGGGTGCTAGAGCAGGATACTCCAGG
>CAUYPK010162025.1:0-39787 GCA_963574355.1 Loris lydekkerianus
AGGCTATAACCCAACTATACCACAAGACTATGAGGAAAGGACCAAGGAAGGGGAAGGGAGGGGGGAGGTTTAGGTGGAGGGAGGGTGATGGGTTGGGCCACATCTATGGTGCATATTTTTATCTATAATAAAAAAAAAAAAGAGAGAGAGAGACTTTACCTAACAGATGCAATCAGTGTAAACTAATTCTTTGTACCCTCAATGAATTCTAAACAATAATAGTAATAAAAAAAGATGGCTGTGTTTGAACAGTGAAAAAAAAAAGCGGGAATGAAAGCCCAGGGTGGCTGCAACAGAGGGACTAAGGGAAGGAATAGCTTCTACTCTATAAAGATGTTATCGGCAGATACAGCCGAAAACAACTCATGGGACATATGACTGTTTTGTTCAGGTGTTCATATATTATGAAAAAGGAAGTATTAAAGTAATAGAATTGCCAACCTTGCTTAGAATTTATTTATTGATATAAGCAGAGACTTTTGGAGCAGGAAGGGGACTCAGGACACAGGAAAGTGTAATTTAGCTTTCTGTTTATTGGTAAAGACAATTTTTCACAAGAATTGGAATGATTGACCTAAAGTAACACATAGGTAACCCAAAGTTGTCTTCCAGTAGTTCAAACGTATTCCAGGTACACTTTAAACCAGCTTGGATTCCAAGAAGTTTTTTTTCTTTTCTTTTTATTTTTTTCTTCATTTCTAATGTGACAGACTTACTTCTTTATTTCCACTGTATGAAGTTGAGGTGTTAACATTTTAAAAAAATTTTTATTGTCTGGCTCAGCGCCCATAGCACAGTGGTTAATTTGTCAGCCACAGGCACCAAGGCTGGGTGGTTCGAACCCAGCCTGTGCCTGCTAAACAACAATGACAACTGCAACAAAAAATAGCCAGGCATTGTGGCAGGTGCCTGTAGTCCCAGCTACTTGGGAGGCTGAGGCAAGAGAATCGCTTAAGCCCAGGAGTTAGAGGTTGCTGTGAGCTGTGACGCCAATGCATTCTACTGAGAGCGACATAGTGAGACTGTCACAAAAAAAAAAAAAAAAAAAAAAAAAAAAAGTATTATTGTCTACTAAGGAGAGCGTTACATTAAGGAGCAGATGCTCACTAAATACATAGAAAAAGTAAACATTTTTTATTACATCATAACTGTATATATTAATGCATTTATGGGGTACAATGTGCTGATTTGATGTACATTGTACAATGTAGAAAGCTTACATCAAACTCGTTACCATAACCATCACCTCACTGATTTGTTATGGTAAGACATTTCTATTCTACTCTTTAATAGTTTTGAAATGTACCCTTGCATTATGCACATTAGGTGAATTCCCACCAAATACCCACCCACCTCCCAGCCTCCTCCGTCTCCTCCCCACTCCCTCTTCTTCCCTCCTTCATTCTGGACTAGTTTTATTTTATCATTCTTATGAAAAAGCAAATATTTAAAAACCTGCTTCTATCAGGGGTTGATGAGGATTGGGGAAATAGGAGGACATAGAAACACTGCTGGTTGCAGAGTAAATTGTAAAACCCTCTCCAAACACCACTGGCATCAAAGGGTAAAACCAAAGAGATCCGTTCTCATGAAGTCACCTCCTAAGTGGAAATCCTCGAGTTATTTTTGCAGCTGTGTGCAAGAGATGTGTACAGGCATTCACAGAGTGACAAATGTCTGACTCAAGTATAACTTGCCCTTACAAACAGAGGCTATTACAGGTAGTGGGTAAATGAACCCGTTCCACTTTCCATACAAATTCAGCTACAGAACCTGTCTTGTTTGTCGCCAGAGTACTGCCTGTATAAAAAAGTTCATCATGGTCCTCATCTCAGTCTGTTCTCTGTTGCAGTAACAGAATACTTGAGGTTGGGAATTTAATAAGAAAAGGCTTTAATTTTGGCTCTTAGTTCTGGAGGTCATGACGTCCCGGGGCATGGTGGCAGCTCCTGGCAAGGGCTTTCGTACTGTGTCCTAACGTGGTAAAAGAGGAAGGACAAGCTAGTCTGTGGAAAAGAGACAGAATATAAGGGATCACCTTACATTGTAACAGCCCTCTCTCTCACTAACTAATCCAGCTCCCCAGAGCAAGAATTCACACCCATGGAATTAACCCAGTCTCTTAAGGATGGCTTTAATTCCTCTTATTGACAGAATCTCCTCTCAAAGGCCCACCAACCAACATCACCATGCTGGGAACAAAACTCTCAGCACACGAATCCTGGAGGACACAGGGAAGCTGTAGCCATACTATTTATCATAATGAAAATTAAGGATTATTTTAATGCCATCAATAGGAAAACAGATACAGGAATTGTGGCAGTCTAAAATATTTGCAAGAACTGCAGCTTCATGGATCAAAGTGAATAAATCTTAAAAATACTATGTTGAGTTAGAAAAGCAATTTTGAGAAGGATATGTACCTCTTTTTTACCTTCTGACAATATACCTTTTACCTGTGGCATGTTCCAAACAATACTGTTTTGTTATGGATACATACGTTATTGACAAATGTAACAAAGAGGTACACAGCCTAGATGTTTGATAGCACATTTAGACAATATCAGGAAAAGGTATGCAGATGGCTTTAACACTATTGTGTAAGGATTTTCTTCCTTAAGAAACATGTGCAAAAACACATATATTGTATGTTTATCATTTATGGTTTTTATGTCTCATATATAATACTTATGTCCACCTATTAAGCAAAATAATAAAACACAGAAACGTTGTCACAATATTTATACAATCTTTTTAACTTGGCAAAAATATTAGAACAATACCAAGCACGTTGATAAATGTGAGTTTTGGCGGTTTGACCACATCCACTCTCACCTTTTAGCTTAGGACCCTTTGGCCAGATGGTACACAGTTGCAGAGGGTTCTAGTTATATCCAAGTTTATGCCAGGAGTCAGCAAACTTTTTCTATAAAAGTCTAGTATATTAGTTTCCTGAGAGTGCTGTAATAAGTTACTCCAAAATGTTGGCTTCAAACAAACAGAGATTCATTCTCTCACAATTCTGAAAGCCACAAGTCCAGAATCCAGGTTTCAGCAGGGCCGCGCTCCCTCACAGACGCAGACGGGGGTCCTGTTGTGCGTCTTCCAGGTTCTCCAGCCACTTGCCTTTGCTCAGCTTGTGGCTGCATCACTCCGGTCTCTGCCTCCGTCTCCACACCAGCTTCTCCTCCTCTGAGGGTGTCTCATCTCCCTCTGCCTCTCTCCCATAAGGACACTTGTGATGCCATTTCAACAAGGATATAATCTCACTTTAGGATCCTGATCTTTGCATCTGCAAAGACCTTTTCTCCAAAGAAGGTAACAACATTCACAGGGTAGAATGTGCCTATGTCTTTGGGCGTCATTAGCAGAACGCCACAACTTGATAGTAAATATTTAGGTATTTGTGAGCCATATAATCTCAACTTGACCACTGGAGCCTACAACAGCCATAGATGATACAAAAATGAATGTAGCTGCATTTGAGTAACACTTTATTTGCAAAAAAGGCAAGGGGCTGGATTTTTCTGGGGATGAGAGGTTGCTGAAGTTTACAGTCTCAGGGTTTATGCGAATGAGTCTGCGAGACCTGGTGGGGCATTACTGATGGCTTTTACCTGTGCCCCTCTCTCCTGCCAGTGAAGGATGCCAGATGAAGCCACACACAAATGTAAATTCTGTTGTTTCCATATACTTCTAACTTTCTGGGACAATCTTTTAAGAAAGTGTGAACACCTTCTCAAATCATGAAATAATTTATTTGTGACAGCTGTCCCTTTGAAGTCTACATGGAAAATGTGCAGAATGCTGGTGACAGGATGGCTCTGGCAGAAGGCTTTTTGAAAGAGAAGAGAGCCTGAGGGAAGTGGCAGTCAGGTGCCAACAGCCTCGGCCCTGCGTGGAGCCAGACTGGCATCGCCTCAGTGCAGAGCTGAGAGTTATTGCTGTTGCTTGGTTGCTGTTTCCTGAGCAGCATGACATAAGCTTGCTTTAAGAGATGTGCCAACTGGGGGAGACAGGATGGTCCCTAGAAGGGGCTCAGGCAGGAGCCAGGATCACATTACACCCAAGGTGCAAATGAATGTTTGTGTGAAAGAAATGCTATCTAATCATTTCATTTTTGGCAGCTTTAAGCGACCAGGAAAAATTCTGGCTTCTATTCGAACCTCTTTCTTTCTCTTTCTTTCTTTCTTTCTTTCTTTCTTTCTTTCTTTCTTTCTTTCTTTCTTTCTTTCTTTCTTTCTTTCTTTCTTTCTTTTTTTTATCATGATCAATGCTTATACATGATATTGAAAATAGAAGATTATAATCAGAAGTGCAGCCCTGAATTTTTTCTAGGTGAAATTTAATAACATCTATTGAGAATAACTGTTTCCTAGGTACCCTGTTAAGTGAGTTGCAAGTAAATTTTCTGTTCTTACTGTAAATCAGTGCTTCTCAGTAGGGGAGCGAGTATGTTCCCAGAAGACATTCAGTGATGTCTGGAGACAATATTTTTGGCTGTTATAACGTGAGATGGAGCTACTCATGGGATCTGAGGACAGTTCTGCTGCTCAGCATCTTAGAATTCTTAGGAAAACCATCTACAACAAATGGTGATCCCCTCCAAGATGTCTGGAGTGCTAAGGCTGAGCCGTCGAACCCCAACCCGGTGAATCTGGCTCTATTGCTGTCTTCGTTTTATTGATAAACCTTAGAAAGTTTACATCCTCTGTTCAAGACCAGTCAATTCAATTCCACTGTTTTTACCCTGAATTTTTACAGTATATTTCTAGAATTTGAAAAGACCTGGGTTCGTTCCATGAGCCCGATTTTGAAAATGCGTGCCAACTGACTTCAAAGGATAGCAAAATTAGTATTTCTGGAACAAGTACCATGTGCTAAGCGCCGTGTTATCTCTGTTACATACATTGTAAGTGGTTCCTGTGTGGTGTCACTGTGTCTCTTTTCTGGACTAGAAAGCTGAGGCCCATTAGTGGTTAATAACTTACTCAAATTCATAGTTGTGATAAATAGAAGAACAATTATTTCAATCCAAGAATGTCTGAGTCTAGAACCCATTTTCTCCTTAGACATAAGTCTGTTTTCTTGGTAAGATAGGGAGGGGATTGAATATTTTTTAAAATTCTTTCTCCTTTTTTTTTTGTTTTGTTTTTTGAGACAGAGTCTTGCTATGTTGTGCAAACTGATCTTGAACTCCTTAGCATCAGCAGTTATCCCACCTCAGCTACCTAAACAGCCAAAGTCCTTATAGCAGGATTATTTCTGGGAGAATACAAGATGTCTAAAATAGTGCACTATCATGGACTTCTCTGCTTCCAGTCCCACCAGCAATAATTCCTTAAGGTGCAAGATAGCAGTGAAGTAAAGCAAAGTCTGTAGTAAATTCATTTTCTGTTTTGTTAAGCACTAGTCCCATTCATTGTAACAGACTGCAGAATATACTTTGAAGGGATGAGACTATAAAATTGTTTAATTGTTAAAATGAAAATAAAATGCCTTTGTTTGAAATATATTGTGAAAGAATGAGATTTCTGAAATTTATGGTAATGAATAAAACTATTGGAGCATAGACATTAGGGTGATACGGAATTTATATTCCTCGAAGGGGAATGTTTACATAACTTCCTAATGGGTCTGCCATTTATGATTCAATAGCTCGTTTCCCATTTAAAAAATAAATTGCATATTTCATTATGGCCTAGTGTCATTCCCTCTGTTGATTTTGTAAGGTTTCCATAATTTACTCTATATTAAAAAAAGAATAATAAACATGTTTAATAATGTCTTTAAGCCTCTTAGTACTTATTTCTTTTTTCCTTTTCTTGGCACTATTTAAAAAAAATCAGTGCCTGCAGTCTTCCTATGCTGATTCTAAATAGCCATTTGTGTTTGAGCTTTGAAAGACCAATTAATATCAAAGTAGCAACATTCAAATCTTCCTGTGCTAATCTTATTGGTAGCAGGAATTAGTAAAGTCATGAAAGTAGTTTGTCCATGTGGTTAATAATCTTATATCTCTGTAATTTCTTTTTGCTTGAAATGGACTTGAATTTCAGTTATTTATTGTTTTATTATTCCTAGGCCTCTATCCGGAAAAGAAAGGGGTATTCTTGCTATGACCTGCATCATCTGTCTCAAAACAGTCTTCTCTGAAGTGGAGAGATAGATGTCTTCAGAATGAAGAAATGGGTCACCCTTCTATCAAATTTAAACATTCTGTGCATGTTACACATGCAATAAGAGATTAGAGACACTGAGTTTAATTTTACTTCTTTCTTCACTGAAGGATATTAGTTGTTAGTACCAGTGGCTATATAAGAAAGTAGGATCAGAGTGGAAAATTATTCTTGTTTGTTGGGTAACCATGCTCTGCCATGTTGCTATCTGGGACGTGCAAGGATGCACTATAATAGTTACATGTATATATTTGGCTTCTATGTGAGCTTACCTTTCTGGGTCCCTTCCTTCCAAGGGAACATCTTATGATTTCCTGTATGTGCTGAGTTCACAGCACTCCTACTCCTATTAAGTCCTTTGCAATCTAATTCTCCCCAAGTCCCACTAAACTTCACCCTTATCTTTCTGTCTACTGGTGTCTAGAGAGTTCTCTGCTTGGTACTTTATTTCTGCTACCTTTTCAACTTCATCTCACACTATTTTCTTACTGGTTTGCCTCATTACAGCCAGCTGGTCTCTCAGGGATTCACAGCCTACCAGTCCTATTTCATAGACTCTTGTTTGCCATTTCTTTGACCTGAAATCTCTTTCTTTCACTCTGTAATGTCTAGCTTCTTATTCTCTGCCACTCAGCTGAAATGTCACTTTCCCAGAAAGGATTTCTATGAAAACCATAACTTATGCAGGGATTCTTTTTCCTCCTCTGCCAGACCACCCTGCTTTTCATATTATAAAAAAATCAAACACATGTATTTATTGATTTTGTTTCCTTGTTTTATTAGACTTTATTAAATTTTAAGTGCCGTGAGGACAAAGCTTTGTCTAATAATTCACTTGTACCCAATATCACTTTCTGTCTATAACTTAGCTAATTGTACACACACACAAAATTGTAGAATGGACAAATGGTTGATGACATCCTCTGTCATGAGGGTCCCAGACCTTAAATGACACAACCAGGGCAGTCATCATTTATGCTGATTTCTTTTCTCCTTTTGATTTCCAAAAAAAATCCTCCTCCCATTCCTCCTTCCAGGTTCTTATAAAAGAATATGTTCTTCAAACATTTCAAGGGTTTTGAGTGATGTATCTGCTGACTGAGCAATGACTCACATGCATATTTTAACATCCTCAAAAGCCGGTTGCTGTTGTGGCTCCATTCCATTGGTGGAATATCAGCGGTTGGTTGTATCTGAGGCACTCCACGTTGGGGGTTGGGAGTCTGGTACCCTGACCCCAGTTGACCTGGTTCGATTACTTGGCAGAACTAGAAAGTTCAACTGAGGCCCGATGGGAATGGACAGAGAGAGTGGGCAGAAAGCAAAGTACAAGTGGGGCAGCACAGGTGTTGTGAGTAGAAAGCAAGAGTAATCTGTGCGGGTTTTAGCTTAAAGGTAAATTTTATTTAAGAACAAAGGGAAGGCATAGAGCATTTCCAAAGAAAGTTGGAAGTAGGGCCCTCTCATGAATGAGAGAGTGAGGGGGTGGCGGGGGTTTACCAGGGCAGTGTAGAGGTATAAATATCCTCTCTCCATTTGAGGTTGGTTGTAACTCTTTCATTGGTCCCTCTGCACTGCAGACACCTGTTCCTTTTCTACTGATCATTGAATATTGTCTTCTTCTATTGCCCATTGCTTACCTAGGATTCCTCATACCCATATTCTGTTCCTTTTTTTTTTTTTTTTTTGGCAGGAGTTGCTGAGTGGTGATCTCACTGTTGAATGTTACTGTGGGTCCTCCAGACATACTGTCACTCAGGCCAGGCTTTCCTCCCATCCTCTATGAAGCCCCCTTTTTATGTGTTCGTTCTTATTCCATGAGACTTTTTGAAGGTGTATCTTCTTGTAAATCAGGAGATCAGGGGAAAGAGGAGGAGGGCCTATGTGGACTATAAAAACTTCAAAAGATTGAGGATTAGTTAACCTATATTCTTCAATTTTCCATTTTTAGTATTATTCCTCACTCAGGTGAGTCCTTCTGATGATCCCTCACATGAAACAAAGGTTTGGGAAGGGAATAATGATCAAGGTTGCAGGAATATAGCATGGAAAGCAGTAGATTTCATTTAACCAGCTTTAACTCATGATAACAAATACATTTACCATTATTCTGATAATAAAAGGAATTTATTCATTTTTTTATTGTTAAATCATAGCTGTGTACATTAGTGCAATCGCCTGTACCCATTCTAAGATGCACCATAGATGCATCCCCTTCCTTGGCCCTTTCCCCATAGTCTTGTGCTATAGTTGGGTTATAGCCTTCATGTGAAAGCTATAATTTAGCTTCATAGTAGGGCTGAGAAAATTTATTCATTTTTTAAATAAATTTGGCTACTATAAGAAGGTAGAAGAGAATAAAAATATCACCCACAATACCAGCTCCCACTGTACCTCTGAAGGGCATGAACTTTGGCTTATTTAGCGTTCTGTCTCTAAAACTTGGTATGCTGTGGACACTTGAAAAGTGCACAATATCATTGGATGAAAAAACCTATCCATTGCCTGTATCAATAATATATTCCTCTTTATGTATATAAATTTATATAAATAAGAGGAAGGGCCACGTAGGGTGTAGGTGTTTTCTGTAGCAAAGGGATCTTCCTTTTATACTTATGCTCAGACATGTCTGAATAATGGCAGTGATAAAATAGTTTTCCCCCAGCCAAACCACTCCAAACCCCACCCACACACACAATGTGTACCCCACAGGTTAAGAGCATATTACATGCTACATTTGATCAGGAGATCAACTTTATCATAAGCAGTTTCCAACTGAAAACTTTTACAACTTCTGAAGAAAGCACTTGACAATGTATCTCAATAATTTTCCAAGTATTCGTGATCTTTGAATCTCTCTTCTGGGATTCTGCCTTAAAAGGAACATGAAGTGGAGATGAAGATTTATAGAAAATCATATTCCTCACAGCGTTATATATTACAGCAAAAGGGTAGATGTGGTGTAAATGTTGAACACGGGATAAATGAGCTGTTTAACAATGGTACGTTCACAAGATGGACTATTATGCAGGCATTTAAATGACGTGTATGCACAATGTGTTCTGAAGTGTATCTGAATCTGAAGCACTTACTAAACGATCAAAAGTACGTGCAATGGCACATGTCCAGTGGAGAACTTATAAAACAGAAATATGGCAGGAGAAAAACTACAGTTTCATTGAGAAGAGCAGCTGGGACCACTGGGAAGGGCAAGATGCTTGCTAGACACCTGTGCACTAAATATGTGACCAGAAGTCAAATCAGAAGCGTAGTATATGCAAAGTATAGCTCTAGAAAAATCTAACAAATGACTTATAAATTTTTAAAAAAATTCAGTTAGTCTGACAAGTGAGGAAGCTCCTGGTTCTGTCTTTCATTGGCCTGTGGGAGTCTCCCGAAATCAGCTCAGTGTGAGACGCCAGGTCCATTGTATCTTTGGGTCAGTGCTGCTTTCTCCTTTACGGGAGCCTGGGAAAAAGGATCTCTTACTGGCTAAAGTAAAGGCAGACGTGAGGATTACTCATCCAGGAAATGAGTTTGCTGACCAAATCAGCAGAGAAGATTTACAACCTTCACTGGGGTTCCATTAGTCTTATCAGCTGGGACACACTGGTGTCCTACTTAGACTATATATATATTTTTTTAAATTGAGGTGCCTTGAGTTTTTCTATTTTTTCTTCCTTCTTTTTTTTTTTTTTTTTTTGTCTGACTTATCTTTATGACTTCATTAACAAATTTGCTTAGTAGTTTATTTTATGAACCCGAATTTACCTACATGATAAATTTTGGTATGTTTTCAAATTCAAAATATCTACTTGAGATTTTTTCCCCACCATTTTGAAAGTTGAAAAACAGTCAAAGGATCAAAAATAAAATATTGATTATTTATGGTTTATGGGACAAATCTCAAAAAAAAATTTTTCCAAGAGGATTTTAGCTTGATTATTGGCAGTCCTTCTGATTTTTTTTCTTTTTTTTTTTCTTTATTTTAGGGAGTTCAGAGTTCATTGACTGACATAAAAGAGCTCTATAAAAGTTAAGACAAAGCTTAACAATAAAGGAGTGGCAGAAACGGCTTACCCAGTCCTTCAGATTTTCATTGGAAGGCATTTTAATGATCATTTCTCCTTACTTTCATTTAGAAAACTTTCTTACCCTTTGAACTCTTAAATGTGTCACTTTAACTTTCATATTTCATGCTGCAGTATGTTGCTAGCAATAATTTATAAATGAATTTGAATCATAATGAATTATGAGTAGGACAAAGTCTTTAAAACTCCGTTGTGTTATATAAATCTGTTTATACTCTGAGGATTTTTAGAGCAAGGGGAAAAAATAAAACTTTGACACTTGGGCTAGAAGAGCGTGAAGTTGAAGATCTCATGGCCAATTAAGTTGGTATGTAAATTAGAATCTTACTTTAAAAGTATGATATGATTTTGCTGTCTTATCAAAATTCCCAAAATAATAGAATTTTGGCAAAAGGAGAAAAAATTGCTCCTTATTCCCAAATCCTTATTTCTATAGTTAATATCTTTACCATCCTTTTTTTGAGGATTGCAAATGTCTTCTTAAAAATGAAATGAGGCTAGAAGGCACATTTCATTATTTTAAAGGTAAAGCGAATGTTCTTAAAAATCTTTTATATAAAGCTTTATGCAAATATATCATGGCAGAGAGGCTGAAGACTTAAAGTCAAGGGAGAAGGACAAAATCAAATATGTATATTAAATCCAGGGTTCAAACAAATACATGCATATTATTTCCATGATTAGAATTTTTTAGTGACTTTCCGTTCTTCCATGAATTAAGTCCAGAATGTTTAACACGATCGTCAGGCCTTGCATGATTCAGCCGCAACTGACCACACTTACGACATCTCTTGTCCACTCTCCTGCTCTTTCTGACTTCTGGCAAGCCATGTCTTCCTTCATGTTCTAGAATAGGCCTTGCAACCTCCTAACGTTGGGTTCACTGCAACATAGTCCATTTTTCTAGACAGCCCCTCCCCAGCACTACCTATATATTTATATATACTTTGTCTTTCTCCGGATCCTTAGAACCAGGTCCCCCTGAAGTGTGAATTGATAACACCTTGTGATGTCCTTTCAAGCATGTATCATAACTTCAAGTAAATTGATTTTGTTGTTAGGGCTAAATGTCTTTCTTCTCCATGCAAATGGAAATTCTAGGAGGGTAGAGTTTATGTCCATTTGGATAATTTTTAATCTGCATTTTAACTACCTGGCAAATAGTGAATTCACTTGTGCCAAATGGAGAAAATGGTAAACTCTATTGCACAGAAGAGTAATAAGGAGAAAGGGAAATAATGTATAGAAAGGGATTAGCATGGATTGCAGTGGACATATTTATTTTCAAACATCTGAAGCCCTGGCTTGGTGATGAAGATGGCCAAGTTTCAGCAGGGTTTCCACCAACCCTTGTCTGTGTCTTTAAGGAGGCCAGGATGAGTCATAGAGAGAAATTAGCAGCACTTATCAAAGTTAAAGTACTTTGATAGAAAGAAGAGAGGTATAAATAAATTAATCCAAACTTTGCTGAATGTTGTTGAATGTTGGGAACCGAGTGAAGAGTGTGGGGGAAGGAAGGGTCTCTTCCCATTCCCTATCTGAGGAAGAATATTTGGGCCCTGTTCTAAGTAGCTCTTTTTATTCATGAGATTTTCTTACTGTGATCATGACTGTAGTTACTTACTGCTGTCTTACTAGCCTAAGAAAATCCAAAAGATATCAATAATTTATTATGTGAACATTTTTGTTCTGCTGGGCCCTATTCGAAGTGCCTTCAATGTACAAACTTGTTTAATTCTTATGGTGATCCTAGAAATAGGATTTATTATCATTGTTAATAGTGAGACTTGGAGAGGTTGCCCTGGTTATACAGCTAAGACGTGGTAGAGCTGGTATTTGAATTTAGAGTGTAACTCCCAGTGGTTCATTCTTTCACCACTGCAGTGTGCTGATGAAGAGATTCTAAAGGCACCTGTGCTGTTCAGAGCATATAAATCTATATTATATCTGCCACTTAAGAGAGTCTTATCTTCTGTCTTTATCACATACCTAGGAAGTAAGAAATGTTGATATCAGTTCTCTGTCTCATTTTGACCAAAAGCAGCTTCACCTTTCTAGACCTTTACTCCATCAATATTATCCTATAGGGTATCCCAAGAGTTACCCCTAAAGTTTCCATACATAGGGAAAGTGGGAAATTGTAGCTAAACATTCCCTTAAACACAAAATATGTTTTACAAAATTTGACAAAGGGGTGGCCAACACATAGACGATATTTTGAAAACATGTTGTAAAATTTTGTTATGACTATTTTGTACATAAAAGTCCATATAGCAACAATTACCCATTTCTCCCTATGGATAGTGACTTTAGGACACCCTGTGTTACCAAAATAAAGAAGACAACAAAATAAAGCAAAAAACCCAGTGCCTATGAGGTTAGCGAGACATTGTACCCAAGGTGTTCATGAAAAACTTCAACAGGCTCATCTTCCAACATAGAGTTGGGGGAAGAAGGTTATGGGCCCACTGTGGATTGAAAGCCCCTAAACTCACATGGAAAACAAGGGGCTATGTCAGGGGAAGAAGAAGAGAGAAGGGAAGATGGAGGAAAGGCTCAGAGGACAGGTAGCGACAGAAATAAGCTGTGAGGAATGGACACCATCTACAAGCATGTTTGGTCAACCTTCAGATGCTGCAAGGAGCAGCTGTAAGGAAAGAGGCAGGGTTCTCAGCGTATTTAACTCAGCATATTCTTGCCCTCAGTTGTAGAAGGATTTTATCCCCAGACTGTGCAAGATGATAAGGTTAAGATTTTCTTTGAAGAAGATAAAAAACAAACAAATAATAATAAAAAAAAAAAGCCCTTGATTGAAAAGTGCATACCTTTGCAAAGTCAAATAACAGGGCAGCACCAAACTTGAATTTAAATTATCTGTAAGTGATAACATAACACTGATTACAATAGGAATGTTTAAAGATTGATGCAAGATATTGTATAATTCTCTGCATTATATCTTCGATGACATATGTTGAAAATGGAAAATTCCATACCGTTTTTCTGATATTGCTACTCAGTTGTTTTCTTTGTAATTTCTATTTTCCTTCACATAGACTTAGTCATAAATGAAGTACCTATTATTTTTGTGGTACTTTATGTTTTCAGATAACTGGGAATTAATGAACTAGACCTAATTAAGTTTAAGCAAGTTTCTTAGAAAAATACGAGAGACTGCATTCACAAGTGGCTTTTCATTATTTAATGTAAAAAAAAAATTTCAACTGTTTCTAGGTGACAAATTCATATATAGAGACACACACACACACCCCTACACACATACATATGATAAAACTAAAGGATGATAAGGAAACAGATTCTTTTCTAGGCTATGAGTAATATTACCCAGGATCTTAAAACAGAAAGTAAAGGCATTCCTTAATATACATGCCATGGCACTAATATTCAATTCAGTTGTAATCTACTAAGACATTACAGGTTGGCCTGTAAAAAATCTCCCTCAAATATAGCTTTATAGAGTCAAGCAAACAGTTTTGGTTTTAACTGCACTTCAACACCCAGACCATACAAAAGCTAGAATCTTTTCTTTGGCTATAGGTTATGAACTAGGCTCAGAATGACTAATCTTGTTAAATTCAACTTTTTTTTCATTCATTAACTACTATTGCAGCAACATATATACAAGGAACATGCAAATGTTGGATTGCCTTCCTACGAACTCTTTATTCTGTGTAATGAATTTGTCTGAGGAGCAAATTAGACATTAAAGGGAAGACATGAAGCAATTTGAATATTGTAGGAATTTAAGGAAAAACTTGAAACCGTTCCGATTTTATGCATCCTGCTCATTGGTAGGAATTAATACGCTTCTCAAATTCTAGCAATTTTATAAGTCTGAGGAGCCCCGTTGTTGAAACAACACACCATTAAAACCACAAAAAGGATGTCAAAAGAAATGTTATCAGAAACTGTTCTGACATCTGGTGTTCTTTTCATAAGTGGAGGCAAAACAAAACTGAGGCATAAATTGGATCATGATTGCTGGCATAGATACGCAGTGGCAAAGATTCAGGCTTCGGATATCACCGAGAGGATGTTCTGCTCTTATAACACATTAGTGAGTTTCACGCACACGCACACATATGCACACACAGAACTCTCACTTCAGGGTGGCTGGTTTAATGTGAGACACAGTTTTGCTCAACCTTGCTCACTTCATGTACTTGTTCTTCCAACTGCCTTAGAATTCCTGGAAATTCAGTGTGTCTGTAACTTGCAATTGGCAAAATACAGACAAATTACACAAATCCCAGAAATAAACCTGAAATGATGTATTAACTTTTGAAATGAAGTATTTTCTAAATCAATGGTCTAAAACTGTGGCTATATCACCTGTGGAACTGCTGAAAATAGGGATGCCCTGGCTTCTTCCCAGACCAAATAAATCAAAATCTCTAGGGTCCTGGGAACAGAGTGCTTGTTTAGTTGCCCTTTTTAATCTCCTTAGGTGAATCTGATTCACAGTCAAGGTTGCAAACTGCTGGTCTAATAATTAACAGTTGTAATTTACAAAGTATATCACAATTTGTAATCTTGTTTGATCTGTTGTGATAGGCATCTCATTTATGTTACAGAAAAAGAATTTGAGATTTAGATATGAAGATGGTACATCCTGTTAGAGATGTAACCTAATTTTTTTTTTTTTTTTTTTTTTTTTTAATACCGTCTTCCTGTCACCCTGGGTAATGAGTAAGGGCTATTCTCACTGGGGTTAGGTGATATTTGGGTTGGGTTTTATTTTAATTTCTCTGATGATTAGGGATGATGAACATTTTTTCATAAGTTTGTTAGCCATTTGTCTTTATTAGAGAAGGTTCCATTCATTTCTCTTGCCTGATGATAGAAGGGATTTTTTGCTCTTTTTTGTTGATTAATTTGAGTTCTCTGTAGATTCCAGTTTTTCAGATTCATAACATGAAAATATCTAGCCCTATATATAATACATAGAGAAAAATGGCCATGTCATTAAGGTAGAGCCCAAAGAATTTTCAGAAACTGATCATACAGCCTATATCAGAGGTTATCAACCTGTGGGTTGAGACCCCTTTGTAACAATGAAAATACATCACAGCCATTAGGAAGGTTGAGAACCACTGGCCTCTATCTAGTTAGTACCACAAAATCTTCCTTCCTGCTCCCCATTCTTCTCTAACAGCCCTTCCCCCACCAGGGTAATCACACTCCTGACTTCTGGCAGTAGACCTGATATTCACCTGCTTTTGGTATTTAGATAAATAGAACCACCTAATACATCTATGAATAATATACATTTTTTTGTAGGCTTTTTTTTCCCACCGACCATTATGCCTGTCAGATCATCCATATTGCTTCATGTAGCAGTAGTTCATTAACTCATGGTGCTTATAGTGTTTTCTGCATGAATGTACAATTTCTTTTATCCATTCTAGTACAGGTGGAAACTTTGGTAGCTCCAGTTTTCAGCTGCTGACAACAGCACTCTCTCAACAGTCAGGTGTGCATCTTTGGTGAACATGTACACACCTCTGTTACATGTATACCTAGGTCAGTACAAAGATTTTCAAATTATAATCTTTTTTTTTTTTTACCAATAGAGTCTCACTTTATCACCCTCAGTAGAGTACTATGGCGTCACAGCTCACAGCAACCTCCCACTTCTGGACTTAGGTAATTCTCTTGCCTCAGCCTCCTAAGTAGCTGGGACTACAGGCACCAGCCACAATGCCCAGCTATTTTTTGTTGCAGTTTGGTGGGGACTGGGTTCAAACCCGCCACCTTTGGTATATGGGGCCAGCACCCTACCCACTGAGCCACAGGTGCCGCCCCAAATTGTAATCCTTTTAATTGTAAGTTGACAGAAATCACCTCTAGCCTTTCCCTTCCAAACCTATCCATTTCTTGTTTATTATAATTCTTACCACACTATCATCATAATTAATCTAAACTGCTCTGAAGAAAAGGGCACAGGTAAGTTAATTTACTATAGTATACCATGTCTAATACTTCTCAATTTATTTAAAAAGAGATCACTTTGATTTAAAGGGACAATTTTCCGTGTAGAATTTTAGAAATCAGTAATCAGTGAGCCAAGCATGACAGAATTAGTGATGGAGCTAAGCAAATTCTTTTTTTTTTTTTCTCTCTCTCTTATAGAGTTTTGCTTTAAATGACTTTGGACAAAGTATTATAAGAAAAACACAAAAGGATTAATTAACTGGTTACTTAATGAGGTTAACTGACCATTGTTTGGCCAGTGCACTTAGGTTTCCTGCTCTCTCTGGGCCTATCACTCTATCACAAGGCAGTGGTCAGAACCTGTCAACCTGCTCAGATAGTGTATGCCCAGGTGCACCTCAGATTTGGCATCAGTGTCCATCCTTCAGGTGATTCATTGTCCCTAAGTCTTTTCCTAAGAACTCTAAGGATTCCATGGAACTTTCCTATTGCCTTTGCTACCATGTGCTCTAGATACTTACCTTTAAGATTCCCTGATGCTGTATCTCAGGAATGGAAGAAAAAAAGAAAAAAAAAAATCCAATGTACTCAGTACTACTATGAAACCAATTTATAATCACTCACACTAGCATATGAAAAATGAAACACAACAATAGCCTAGGATGAAGGAGGGACGAGGAGGGTGAGGGGAAGGGAGCGGGGTGGGTGGATAGGGAGGGGTGGATAGGGGTGGGTGCAGGGAGGGTTAATAGGGAGACCACACCTATGGAGCACATTGCAAATACCATACCAGTTGGATCTATCAGGTGTAGAACAGAAATGTCTTAATGCTGTAATTGGGTAAATGAGGTGAAAGCTATGTTGATTAGTATGATGTAAGCACTCCAATTTGTACAAATAATCAACACATTGAATCCCATAATGGCATAAATGTATTTATGATCTATGTACAAATGACTTAATAAAAAAAAAAATCAGTTGGCCACACTTATGTGAAGCTATTTTTGGATTCTCAAAAAAAAAAAAAAAAAAAAAAAAAAAAAAAGATGCCCTGATGCCACTAAGTAATAATTAAATATTTCCTGGTATGCTTATGTGAGGGACAAGGAGGGAGGTGAGGTTGATCTTTGATAAGTCTATGATTTTTCTAAAACAAAGTTAGTTACTTCTTTATATCTCAGTTTCCTCCAATATAAAGTTGGAATAATAACATTGTCATTAGATTAAACAGTATGTTGTATTATGCTCCATATGAGCTTAATACAAATATCTGGTGCTTTAGGTAGCTACTGAAGGTCAGGGACTAAGTCTTACTCATTTCTATGGTAATATCTGCCATTAGGATTCTTTTGATTTTTTTTTAAAGGTATTTGTAATTTATTTAAGCCCTGCTAGCTGGTTGATAACATTTCATAAAAGAGAATGTTTTCCCTGGTTCCTTTGCTTTTCTGGATGAATACTGAAATAGTAACAGAAAGGTAATATTAATGTTAAAGCTCTCCAAATCTGTCACCCATATGGAGAACATTCCCAGATGACAAAATCACACCTAAGGGATTCAGGTAGAGTTAGGCTGTATTTGCATGAGAGTTACAGCAATTTTTAGAAGTACAGAAAGAATTATGTTGGGGATATAGTTATTAAGGAATATAAATTATTTAAATTCAGTTTTCTCTGAATCCTTGGGTCTACTTCTGGTCAAGCATGTTAATAAAACCAGCTGAATCATTTTAATTCCTTTTCACCTCCTTATCTAGGCTTCAATATTAGCTTTATATACCTCTGAATGATATGAATCGTAACATATGGTATGTGGATACAGACCTTTGTTTAAAAGGTGATCTTCAATAGACATTCACTGTGCTTCCAGTCTGATGAATGCTAATAACCACTGCAATGCTGTCGGAATTTCATGACCACTACCACCAACAATTCCATGTTGGATACCACCATCGATTTCATCACCGACGTGATCAGCAATTCCAAAACCACTGTTCCAACTAACAATATAGGTTAACAAATATTCCCAGTGCTGAGAACCCTCATGAGTAAAACATGGAAGCAAAGTCCATGGCATTACTGAGTACAGATAGGAGGAAATAATGGCACAAAACCAGCCTTTCCTAGCCCTGCCTCGCCTGCCTGACCCCACCTTGAGCCATCCCACCACTCTTTCTCTCTCACTTTCTTTCCCTCCAGACACATTTAGTGTCAGCCCCAGGTTTTTATAATTGAAAACCTTTGCATGTCCCAAACCCTCTGCCTGGAGTTTTGTCTCCTATCTTCACAAGTGGAATCCTTCTTTATACTTAAGTTCTCAGCTCAAAACTCATTCCCCAAGAGAAACCTTCTCTGGCCTTCCCTGTGCATTAGGACCATAGGGATTATAGTTCTTGTCTTACGTAGCCGATCAGTATTTGCAGTAGGCGAGTGTCCAATACCTGGTGTGATGCCTGCAGGTAGCTCTGAGTAGTATAGGTCAAGTATTTCTTGTCCCAAATGCTTGGGACCAGAAGTGTGTCAGATTTTTTCATATTCTGCAATGTTTGCATATAATTCATGAGATATTTTGATGAGGGGACCCAAGTCTAAACACAAAATTTATTTATGTTTCATATGCACCTGTTAGACCATAGATAATGTTATACAATATTTTAAATACTTTTGCATAGGAAACAAAGTCTGTGTTCATGGAGCCACCAGAAAACAAAGGTGGACAGTCTGGTTGTTTGGCATTGCCATCATTCCTGATTCTGAATCTATAGGTTCACAATAAGCAGTCATTTTCTTACACTTATTTACATATAAGTACTTAGCATAAAAAATATGGCAGGCCATTGATACAGTGAAAGGAGTCAAGTGTTGAAGGTAACTTGTGGTGGTGTCTTGGCACTCAAAATGTTTCATATTTTACTACTATGAAATCAATATATAATTACCTACACATTCATAACTATAGTCTAGAAAGTAGAAGGGAAGAGGAGAGAGAGGGGAGGGGAGGAAGAAGGACATGAGGAGAGGGAGGGTTTTGGGGGGGACCTCACCTAATGTGCATGATGCAATGGTACATTTCAAAACTATTAAGAAATGAGTATAATTGTGATGGATGTGTTAGTTCAATGTAAGCATTTCACATTGTATATCAAATCAGTATGCTGAAACCCATAAATGCATCTATGTACAAAGTTATGATTTAGTACAAAATAATAATTAGAAAAATGTTTCCTATTTTGGATCACATTAGATTTCAAGTTTCCAGAATCACTATGCTCTACTATAGTAGTGTAAGTTAAAACTTGACAGGTGATACATTTGATTTTATACATATTATATCAGCCAAAGCCCCAAAGACCAGATGAACCCAGAGAGCAAAGTTTCAGATCCAAGATTGGGCAGCAAAGCCCAGAGCAGTTATTAACATCACAGAGAAAGCAACTGTAGGCTGGTTTTGAGCTGGAGTGAAAACCCTTTAGAAGGTGCCAGAAGGTAATAATAACATGTTAGTGCAATGAACAGAACATATAAAATATGAACATAGTGAGGGAGAGGGTATCTAATTAGCTACTTCTGGTGTGATTACTATTGCACTTGGGAGTGAAGGCAAACAGTTGAGAATGGCTGGTAATCACCATTTTACCTGCAGCGGCCCTTTTAGGAAGGCTTCTGTCTCTGTATAATTATATCTCCTTCTCTGCACTCACAAGACTTGGGGCACAAAGTTATCATGGAATTATAGACCTGAAGTTTTCACTTATCTTTTCTGTAACTAATTCCTATGAGTCCAGGCAATGGGAGTAAGTTATTTTGTCAACAGTTCTATTTTGGTTGTTGTTTCGTTAGAGGATAAAAATTATTCAACACAATTTGCATAAGATTCCACAGAGGATATTCCCAAGTAATTATTCTGTCCTACCACTATTTTCTCCTTTCTTTTCTTTAATTCTGTGTATGAATTAGAGCAGTGGTTCTCAACCTTCCTAATGCCGCGATGTATTTTCATTGTTACAGAGGGGTCATGACCCACAGGTTGAGAACCACCAAATTAGAGTGTTAAATTTGTCTTTTTTATCCTTACTCAGAATCACTTCAGGGTAGTGGGGTTAAGAACAAAAATTATGGAGCTAGACCATTTGGATTTGATTCCTGACTCCTTGATTTTACTATCTGTGAGAGCTTGGAGTAAGTGACTTAACTTCTCTCTGCCTTAATTTTCTTCTCTGTAAAGCTCTGGTAATGATCTTACCTATTAATACATAAGTCATAAAGTTATTCTGACAATAACATGAATTAATGAGAAAGAATCAGAAGAGTATCTGGCTCATAGTAAGTGCTGTATAAATATGAACTATCATCATTGAACAACTAATGATAGAATACTGGGCAGGGTAGTTAAAAAAAAACCAGTTTTTTTTTTTGTTTTTTTTTTTAAATAAAAGATAAGTGAAAAAAATCTGTTTTTTTTTTTTTTAAATATAATTGTTCTAAGTTTACATTTGAAATTCAAAAAATAATTACAAAGCCTTTTCTATAGGCTATGCAAATATTCCCCCAAATCAATTGGTTTCAATCATTAGCAGTATTTTTTTTATGAGTTAGAGTGTATCAAGGGTGTATGAAGGGTGGTTACAACCTCTTTTGAGCTTTTCTATTATATAACTTCATCTATAATAATAACTGTGTTAGTTAAGGAAGTCATTCAAAAGGCTGAATCATCTACATGCAAATGAGTTTAGCATAATTTCCTTAAGCATGATAATGACTAAAGAGAAAATATTCATTTTCTTTTGTAAGTCTCTGTGTCTGAAACAATTTAGCAAGGAAAATGGGAGGAGGGGTACTTCAGCATTCAAAATATCTTTGTGGCATCCTTGTAAAGATCTCTGTCACCACGTGATATGGACTGCGTTCCCACAAAATTCGTACTTTGAAATCTGAACCCTAATGTGCTAGTATTTGGAGGTAGGACCTTTGGGAGAGGATTAGTTCACAAGGGTTGAGCCCTCAGGAATGAGATTAATGGAGAAGGCAGCATGGACCCAACTCTGGCTGCTCTCTGCCAGGTAAGAATCCAAGTAGATGATCGATAGCCACAAACCTTGGAGAAAGCTGGTAGGAGAACCTGGCCATGCCGGGACCCTGATGTCAGACTTCTGGCACCCAGAACTATGAGAAATAAACTGTGGTTGAAGCCACATAGTCTATGGTATTTTTATTAGAGAAGCTGAGACTAAGATATCAGGCAGTTATCTTCTTAATTTTACTCTTCAAAATAGTCTTTTCTAGGTATGTTGTCTCCAGAATCTGTATTTTTACATAGGAAAGATTCTTTCTCTTTTTAAAAACCATTTTACTTTGGTTTTATCCTGAAGCCGACAATGACGTCAATAGCTCACTATTTAGTGCATCTCTGATTAAGATGAGGGCTTTTAGCATGTCTTCCTGACTGTAGGACTTTATTCAGTCTTTTCAGTGGTTTTCAAACCTTTTTGATTTTTTACCTTGAAGCTGTAATCATCCAAGCACTCACACTTTATGTAGCAAAACATTTATTGTACATGTTTTCATCTCCTAATATAATGGACATTATAAAAATGTAGGCAAATGAAAAATAAATGAAGAAGAAGTAGTTAAATGTAATTTTGTGATTTTGTTTGCATTTGTTAGGTAAAGTTCAAGTTGGAGTAGAGCCCTTCCCCCAGGGGTTGTGCTGTATACCCTTCCATTGCACCCATTAGGTAAGAGTTTACTAATCCCCACTCCTTTTTCTCTCTTCAACCATCCCCCTCACTTGAATTTAGTTGTGTTTTTTTTTCTTGTGTGACTGAATAGTTATTGATTTGTTGGTCTCAAATTGGTATTGAATACATTGGGTACTCACTGTTTAATTTTTGTGATACTTTACTAAGAAGAATGTTTTAAACTCCATCCAGATTAATATAAAAGAAATAAAGTCTCCATCTTTTTTTTTTTTTTTTTTGCAAAGCATTTTTTTTTATTATCATTAAATCATAGCTGTGTACTCTCTATCTTTTTTTTTTATGGGTGAATAGTATTTTATGGCGTACATATACTGCAGTGCATTAGTCCATTCATGTCTTGATGGGCACTTGGTTTGATTCCTTGTCTTGGTGTCTGGGAATTGAACTGTGATGAACATCCTACTCCAAATGTGTTTGTGGTAAACTTGTTTTTTTTCTTCTAGGTAAATAACTAGTAATGGGATTGTGGGATCAAATGGAAGGTCTACCTTTAGCTCTTTGAAGATTCTCCATACTTCTCTCATCAGGGCTGTGTGAGTTTGCAGTCCCACCAGCAGTGTGAAAGTGTTCCCTTCTCTCCACTTCCACGCCAGCATCTGCAGCGTAGGGACTGTGAGATGCAGGCTGATCCCACTGGGGTTAAGTGATTGACTCTTGATGGATAAAAGATTTAAAATTAAAGACATGAAATGATAAAAATTCTAGAAGAAAGTGTGAGAGAAACACTTGTCAATATCGTCCTGGGGAAAGATTTTTATGAAGAAAACCCCTTGGTAATTTCAACAAGGTAAATAAATGGGTCACGTTCAAACCAAAAATAAATAGAACACGATCAAGCTAAAAAGCTTCTGCTCAACTAAGGGTACAAAAACTATAGCAAACAGCCAGCCTTCAGAATGGGAGAACTTAAGCTAATCAATAAGAAAAGAGCCAACAATCCATTTACAAGTGGGCAAGAGCCATGAACAGAACCTTCTCTGAAGAAGACAGATGAACGACCCACAAGAACATGAAAAAATGTTCATTGTCCATAGTCAGCAGAGAAATGCAAACCAAAACCACTCTGAGATATCACAGTATTCATAGTTTTTTTTTGTTTGTTTGTTTGTTTTTTTGCAGTTTTTGGCTGGGGCTGGGTCTGAATCTGCCATCTCTGGTATATGCGGCCAGCGCCCTACTCCTTTGAGCCACAGGTGCCGCCCAATATTTACAGTTTTTTTTTTTTTTTAATTAAATCATAGCTTTAACAATATAACAAAAAATAAAATAAATAAAAAATAAGTAAAAATTAATTAATTAATTAATTAAATCATAGCTGTGTGCATTAATGCAATCATAGGGTACAATGTGCTGGGTTGATATACAATTTGAATTGTTTTCATCTAATTACAGTTTTGATGGAAACTTAACTTTGACCCTTCCTCCCACCTCCTGTGGGGGCCAGTTGTCTCTCTCTGATGCTGGCAGAAGCCCATAGCTTACACCCTGTGTAAGAACATGTTAGGGAAAAGTAGTGAAGAGGGACAGTGCATTTTAACAGTGGAGAAGTCTTCCCTGATATAATTAGAGAAACTGGAGGACCTTCAGAAAGAAACCTGGGCTAGAAATTGGGTGTGGTGTGGACATTTTTATATTGGAGGAAAAAATTTCTGGAGATATTCTTTCCATTTGTTTTCTGACATCTTGAGAGCTTATGACATCTCTGGAGCTTGATTTCACTCCTAATGAATTGAAAAATTATACATTAGTATAGAACTTAGTTTTATAGTCACCATGATCAAATTCTGCCCATTACACCTGGAAAATCCTGGTGTGTTTCAGCAGAATTCCCAAACGATTTTTAGAACTGTGTGAACATTATTCATTCCTAAACAATATAGAGTTCTAAAAATCTGCTTACTTATATGATAAATATATATGTGAAATTATTTAATAGCAAGAAAAAAATCCACTGGCCTCATGCATATGGGAAAGGGATTCTAGATTATCGTGGAAATGAGTAATGATAATTACAAGCATATTAGGAGCGATAAGTCGATAGACCTGCCTTTTTTTTTTTTTTTTTGCAGTTTTCGCCAGGGCTGGGCTTGAACCCATCACCCCCAGTAAATAGGGCCAGCTCCCTACTCCTTGAGCCACAGGTACCACCTGATAGATCTGCCTTTTAAGAGGCAATGTCTGTTCTTTGAATTTCAGCACTCATCTTCCCAGTAGCCAGGACAAGAAGCCTGCTTTATGTGATCGTCAGAATGCCCCTTAGTGGTGTATGGGAGTAGGCATATCAAAATATAATATTCTTAGTACTTTGTACAAACTAGCATTCTTTTTTATTGGAAAGAAATGTCTCCTCCCCCTTAATTATTCTATCTGAATAATCCAGTCCTGACATTTAAAGCAAAGCACTTACAAATTTCCTTTGAAATTTAAAGTTTGTGCTAAATTAGGATTGTTTGATGGGAAGTGAATTTTGCATTTGTTAAGGAGATTTGGTTATAAACGTTTGATCGAAGACTCCTGAAGTGGGTGAACAGAACCAGTGGCAAGAAAATGAGAATTAGAAGTTGGTGAGAAAGTGATTCGTCACTATTTTCTGTAGTTATTAGGTTGCAGGACAAAGAGTTATGGATCGGGGCCAAGAAATGAAGCTGTGGCTGCTTTTCAAAAAATTTTGTTCAGTATTTTGTAATAATAATGAAGCAAAATGCTACCCATTTTCTAAATACGATATCTGTAATTTGAATGGACAAAGCAGAATATAAGAAAGTAAACAAGTTAAATACAATAGTTACAAATTGTGGCAAGTGTCATGATGGACCCAATCAAATAGCCAAAGTAAAAAAATAATGGTAGTGTTCGGGAGGCTACCGTGTTCTGGTTGGTGGAGAATCTCTGGGATGGAAATGTGACCAATGAGCTGAACGTAGGAGCCATTGAGGATCTGGTGGAGGAGTTACAGGAAGATGGAAGACGTGGCCTTGGTGGGGGTGGTACTATTGCCTTTCAGAATCTGGTCTCCTTCAGACCAGAGACAGAACACTCAGACCATGATGAGGGGGTGGTAGCAAGAGATGGCATTTCTTTTCTTCTGGTTGTCCCTAGTCATAGTCAGCAGAGAAATGCAAACCAAAACCACCCTGAGATATCACAGTATCCACAGTTTTTTTTTAGACCACATCCTGAGGACAGTGGTCTAAGACTTCTTTGTACATCACCTACTGGCTGGATTCCCTCCCTCACTTCTTTTTTCTCTCTTTCCCTCTGTTCTTCTTTGTTTATTTTCCTATTTTAAATAGAAAAATTTAGAGCCCCTAGTGGTAAATCCATTGGAAAATTATTTAAAAATACAACGTATTTGTCCACTTCTGAGTTTTCTAAAGGTAATGGGCTCTGTTTTTGTGGCATTCATGGGGAACTTTTGTGACACTGACCTTGCCCTTAATGGTGGGGTCCCTCCTAGTGAGAACAGCTCCACCTTACTCACTTTGCTTGAGGTGTTCCTTCCAAGGCTAATGGGCTTTGTAGCACTCAGAATTGAACAGCCCCCTAGTACAGGCTGTCTTTCCCTGCTGGTCACTATCACCTTCTACTTCTTGAGATGGAGTCTTATGTTACTGAGTAGCTTGTCATCAAAAATGAGCTGTCATGCCATCAGCAAATGAAAGTGCATGTGCTCAGAAAAAAATTACATGTGTTGGTTACAGGCCTTATGGTAACCCAAGACTATGTCTTCCTGCATGTCCCACAGGAAGGCTAAATCCTTTTTTGTCACAAATCATAAATAGGCTGAGAGACTCTTGGCTGGACAGAAGCCTAACAAAGCAAGTTTAATCAATCTCCCCCAGCCCTGTTAGAGTTCCTTCTGCTGTATCTCAAGCAAAGAGTGATGCGACTTATTCCAAAGTATCTCTTAACAATAGAGTATTTAATGCTGGTGGAGCTTTATCTGTTTCAACAAAGGAGTATCTGTTTAGTCATTCAGTTGGCCACTCATCTACTCTTCATTCACTTTCCTCCATTGGTCAGTGGGTTAGAAGCTTATCTCACTGATCAGGTGTTGATGCTTACCCATATGCCAAGAATTTTGTTAGTCACAATTGTAAACATCGTAACTTCTTGAAGAGACTTGTGCCCTCTTTTCAATGAATGTATAGTCAGCAAAGGTATAGAGAGAGTATAGACCATCAATGGCACTGAAGAATAACCATGGTTGCAATGCAAATATGTACAAAGTTAATTGGGATTATTTGTCTGCCATGATAGTAGTTGGGGGGGGGGGAGGAGTAAGTTCTTTGCTCTGACATCAAGTAGAACACAAGAACAAAGATCTATCATACATGACTTTGGTTTTTGTTTTTAAATCTCATGTTAATATCCCTCTGCCAGTCTAGTTTAACTGTTCCATCTTTAAAATTTCTATAGTTTGTCTATATACATGTCTTTCATGGAGCTTCTCTGCTTGTCTTTGCCACTCACTTATTAGTCTTAAAATGTTACTCACTAGCTCATAGTGCATCAAAGATAGTCTATGATAGGGGACATTGTATTTCTAGATCCTAAGTAGTTATATTAAATTTAAGTCAAATTGAGGGGGAAAATCAAATATTAAAAAATTATGTTCACGGTGTGGTTTTTTTATGCCTATAATTCCAGCCACCAGGGAAGCTGAGGTAGGAAGATTGCTTGAGGCCAGGAGTTCAGACCAGCCTCTGCAACAGAGTGAGACCCTGTCTCTAAATAAAAATAAAAATGAAAACAATTAGAAAGGCATGGTGGCAGGCACCTATTGTCATAGTTGGAAGGCTAAGTTGAGAGGATGAGAAACTTGAGCCAAGGAGTTTGAGACTCTACTGAGCGATGATGTGTCATTACGCCCCAACCATCTATTAAAAAAAAAAATGAGAGAGAAGAGAAAAAGAGAGAGAGAGAAAAGAAAGTTTTGTTAAGCTCTTTAGTATGGTTTTTGCTGTACCATCAGTCATCAGAGTGTAGAGCCTCAGAAACTCACAAGTGTAGTCTCTGGTTATTCCCAGTAATGAGACCTTCATGAGGCCTTTAGAGAAAACCACTCCTGGGTATGATTTTTCATTCCATTTTTGCTTGTGAGTTCTCCTTGTAGTAGATAAAAGTTCAAGCTTCCTAAAGTTCGCACTAACTCAAGACTCTTTGGCTCTTTATCTACAGAATCTAGGGACTCAGCTATTTGAACAGGACAGCTCCAGGCTACATCTGACGCAATCCCTGCTTCTATTTTGATCCTGCCTGGTCTCCTACACACTTCCGTTTCTTCTTCTGTACGCTCTTCCTCTGCCCATCTACTTATATCTCCACATCCCAAATGCAAAAGCTCCTCTCCTTTTCTTAGCCTTGAAACATTTACATTGCTTAACTTTGAAACGTAACCTCTAAAACATTTTGAAAGACCAACCAAGTTTCAAAATGCAAAATTTGCAAAATGCACAAAATATGTTGTGTTTTTCTCAAACCACTCCTTTCCCAGTCTTTGGCTCCTTCTTGAGTGGTTGTTTAAGCCCAGGCCTACCAGATTTAAATGCGATGTGACAATGAGCAAATCAGTGACTCTCTTTGAGCCTCCATTTATTTTCCTCACTACAATGGTCAGGCAGCAGTGCTCACTTCATGAGACCGTGGAACACCAAATAGGCCAGTGTTGTTACTGACAACAAAGCCACGCTTCTCTTCTCATGCAATTTACCCTTTGTGTCTATTAAATTATACGATAATTCTGGAAAGAGGAGTAAACATCTCAGGTTACCTCATATTAAAACTTAATAATACTACCATGAGAACAAAGAGACAACTGTGGAAGTGATAGACACAATTTCTGCTGAATACATTTCGGTATATTGCTACATTCAAATTTTGGTCATTAAGAATCACCCTTGATCTTCCATGCTTCTTCATACATACCTTAGTCTGTTCATAGGATATGAGTCTATAGAAAACAGAGTGGCAGGTTCTGAGATTTATATTGTTTATTCTATATGAAACAACAGAAAAATACTAAGGCAAGTTTGGGCCAAGGCAACTTAACCCACTCAAAGATTTTATAGGTGGATGGCTGTTTTGGGCAACCTGTCATTAAGAGTAGACTACTTGCAACTCACCCTAAAATATATTTATAAAATTATAGATGTATAAATAAGCTTACTTTTTTTCCCCCTTTCTTTAGAAAGATTCCACTAGCTTAGATACTGTGTTGCTTTTTAACTCTGTACATGTGCATATCAATGTGTGCAACTCAACAATGATTCCATAGTTGAGATCAAGGCAATTTAGCCCACTAAATAAACAGTTATGTCTGGCACCAGAACCATTAAATCAGGTCAAAAGCCTTTTGAAACCAAGGATGGTGACCTAATTACAGAGGATATTTCCTTACATGAGGATTAGAGATTGATGTTTAAATTTCATTATAAATTTATTAATTAAAAATAATATTTACTGTTTTTGTTTGAGGTACATTTTTCTTTCATTGCCTTCATATTCTGTACCTAAATCTTACATACAGTTAAATATAAACATTGGGAAAAATGTTGCTGCTCTGTATTTACCCAAATAGGATAGCAATTTTATTCTTCTGCATTATTTTAATATAATACATTAATTTGTCTTTGCATTATGTCTTTGCTGAAAAATAAATGACTAACATATTTACAAGAAAAGAATTAGTCAAGAAAGAGCAGTAAGTTTTCTCTAAAGTGAAATAAAGGGGATTTTTTTTTTAGATGAAAGTTAGGAAACTTTAAGTGTTATGTTCCTAAAATAATGACAGTTTAATAATTTAACATCAGAAATTTCTTCTATACAAAGAAACAAGTGTCTTTGTTACAAAGAATAGTGGGAAATAGTTAGTGAGAATTTCATCTTTATTTTTGCCATTTCTAGTTTATTTTTATCCTTGGTAAAATCCAGTCAAGGAGTAAGAGATTAAAGCTTTGGAGTTGCTGCTAAATTGCACACTTTGGCAGAATTCCTGAATGTGTACCACATTGCAAAGCTCAAGAATTTGGAGATGGGCAGACTTTGGTTTGAAT
This sequence comes from Loris lydekkerianus, assembly GCA_963574355.1. Classification (NCBI taxonomy): domain Eukaryota; kingdom Metazoa; phylum Chordata; class Mammalia; order Primates; family Lorisidae; genus Loris; species Loris lydekkerianus. The sequence continues at coordinate 29,037 of CAUYPK010162025.1, forward strand.
TCTAGCATTTCTATTTACTGGGTAACCTGGAAGGTTGCCCCAGCAGAATAATTATGAGAACTTCTCCAAGACTGCGATAAGTATTATGTTTATCATTACTAAGCTCTCGGTATCAATTTATCCTCTTCTTTTCCCCTTAAAAATTGACAGAATAACATTATGTTGGAAAACTCAAGTCAATCAGTAGAACAATAACCAAAGGACAGACATGACTAAAAAAACACCGAAAGTGTTCAGCCTCAGTAGAATTCAAAGATAAAGACATAGAAATAATTAGGTGCCAAATTTTCAATTGTTAAGTTAACTATGGTTTAAAATAGATAACAGTGGAGATACAGTTATTCTTACATTGATGGTAAGAGTATAAATTAGGAAAAGTAGACTAAAGTAATTCTGGCTACATGGAATGTCTTAAAATTCCATATCTGTTGATTTAATTATTCTAAACATTTGGTTACAGTGATAATTGTATTTTCTTGTAAGGATTTATAAAGAAAGATTTTAATTGAGATGTTTTTAAATAGTAATAAAATATGGTGAAAGATTTTTATGGTGATTAAACACAATGATTTCAGACAATGCTTAATAGCATGAGAAAAGTGTGTCTCAGCCATATATGTTTAAAAAGCAAGAGAGTCAATTATACATAAAGTAGGATTTAAATTATGCAAAAACAAGGAAAAGAATATCTGAATTATCAAAGGCAGGAAAATAAATTCAAAGCGCACACTGCTAGTCTTTAATGATAGGGTTATTGATCAGTTTTATTTTCTTTATTTACATTTTCCTGTGTTTTAAAAATCTTTACACTGTTCATGACAACATTTTATGTTCAGAAAAACAACAACAATAGCAACAACAGACCCACTATGCTGATCTGCTGAATTGATCAAGAGCGTGAGTGTAAGAGTGTAAGAGCCAATAGCCAGGCTCGCTTGAAGGGGAAAGACAGGCTGGGTAGCTTCATCACTGAGCTGAGAGGGGAAACTCACAAGTTGGTGCCTTCTGACAAAAAGGCTGCTGAGGAGTAGGGAAGAATAGGGCAGCCAAAAGATTTCCCATACATGGGGCTTGCATGGTTCTGACTTGACACGCCTGAGCTTTATTTTACTTCTTGACTGAAATCTGAGTTTCTGAGACTTCTTTAAGCTATTTGGGGGCTAAGGGTGTGTAATTTTTTTTAATGGTATAGGGTCATATTTTCATTTTGCAATATTAAGGATATCAGGGGTAACCCCTCCCCCAAAACCAAACCTTCTGTGTATAATCATACTGATTTCTCTCAAAGTGAAAAATGTAGGCAATCTGTGGTAATCTGAGAACAAAAGATAATATTTTAATTGGTTACATTTTGCCTTCTGAAAACCTCATTATATTATTCTTCTAATTTTATCTTAAATATGCAAAAGCACTACCATGGACCAGCATGGGTCCAGAAGTTCTTACTTAAGAAGCCACTTGGCTTTCTTCTTTATGTCCACCCCATTTCATGCCAGCGGTATCCACTGTCACTTTGTAGGAATAAGGACAGTGATGCCTGTGTGGTGTATGGGGTACACTGTGATTGTCTGACCATATTTTATTGTATTATGTGAGTCTTTATGTCTGTTCACAGTGAAAGAGAAAATGAAGCAATCGATGTAACGTAGAAATTGTCTTAAGAATGACTTAAGCTTAAAAACAGCATATTTGTTGAATTAAATCCTTGAAAGCATTGCTCCTTGTCATCATGGGCATTGCCAGTGTTAGATATAAGGGACCGGAAACATGAATCTGCATAGAAAGTTTATCCAGCCTAAAAGGATGGTGTTGCAAGATCTAAAGATGCAAACCAACTGAATTGAATTAATACAGGCAGAAGATGAGATATGCAGAAAGCTTTGAGCAGAGGATGCAGGGACCTTCCAAACACAGAGACAAACGTCCATGGGCCTCAGGTCCTCATCCTGTTCTAAGCATCTACTCCAGAAGTTATGGCTGCACTCCCCCAGCTCATTTTAATTGCTCTGATTCTTTGCCCACAACCCTGTAATATTCCTCAGTGTCCACGATGCGATGGAGTAGCTTGAGGGTGAATTTTTAGGCCTTCTTTCTCTTTGCTGGGTCAGATTTATTACCAACAATCTATTTCTGCAAGAGAAAAGGTTCGAGAATGCAGGACTAGAGAACATCTGGTGAGGTAGAAAGAACAGGGTGGGGGAGCATCTGTAGTGAGGCTACTAATCTATATTAAAATGGCACTGAGTGCTTTAGGATGGAGTGTGCTGTGATTAAAAATTGGGCCATCAAGAAGGCAGTAATTCCCAGAGAACAAAGAAGAGTTATAGGAAAAATCAAGAACGCCAAAATTCAACATGACTGTTGAAAGAGGCAAATTAGGAGAATAGATGTAACGCAGAGTTACTATGGTAACCATCTGTTCCTGTTAAGAAATACTGTCTGGATTCCCTCTTAATTCCTGATCAATTCTAGGGTTTCTTCATATGACCAATCTTGACACAATGTCATACCAGTTAATGAGAATGATAACTCAGTATTTGGTTTCAATGGACCTATTTTTAAATTTGTGGATGTTGATCTTAGTCCATGTGTTTTTGCTGGCTTGTAATCCTTTTTGATTCTAACCCAGACATCTGACTGGCTGGTGCCTATCTGAGATTGTTTGACCACTAACAGAGGGGTTAGCCTTTAGGTGGCCTGCTATATCTCTACAAATGCAAAAACGTGTAGCATAAATAATCCAGATTCAAGTCTCCAGTAGACAGAGCATTTTTGCTTTTATCTTGCATATCAAATAAATGGATAGTCCATTTTCTTTCTTTGAACTTTCAGTCACTGTTTATGATGAAATATACATTAGAAATTTTAAAAGAGGCTTCATCTTGTCAATCACTTCAAAATTCACTATATTCCTTTTTCAAAGACTTTTATGAGGCATTCTGCTTGAATTTAACGTACTTTTTAAATAGCATTTTATTTTGTTCTGTGGGGCAAGAATGTATTTGCCTCTAAAACTAATTCCATTTGAACAGCTCTCATTTTCTCTCTACCTGGCATGGGAGAGAGGGAGGCTTTTCTTCCCTCTTTTCTTCCTAGTTATTACATTTCCTCTTTTAATGCTCTAACTATAATGTTCTTCCTCTATCAAGGTCTCTTTATCTGAGATCTGCCAATACAATTCAGTGGTCCAGCGAACTTACATAGGAATAAATATTTTATCTTTATTTTACTTCTAGCTACGGGAAGGGCCTTCAATTATGGGTGTAAGCAACAAAGCACAGAAATCACGTCTACCTCTGTCACTAATAAAAACATAGATGTCATAATCCTAATAAGACTTTGCAATTGTTATTTATGTAGTTAAAAATTATAGTGGTTGTTAGACACACTTTTACATTTTTAATGTTTTAAGTGAAGTGTATCACTATATCAAAAAACTATTTTTGCAATACACTGATAGATTTTTCCAAATATAATTACTTCTTTATAATGTTATGTCTTTTCTTTTATTCCTTTAAAAGTGATGTTTTGAGAAGAGGTCCATCGGCTTCAAAAAAATGTGAAAGGATTCGTGGTTCAAAATCAGTCAGTTTTTCTAAAGCCTCCTTTTTTTCTATGCAAACCATAGCTAGAATTTTTTTTACTTATCCTGAAATGCTCCTAAGTCAATAAACTTGTATTTTCTTCAGAAATCCTATGATCTAATATGTTTTTATATTGCATGTGAAGTAAGAGCATTTTTAGTGCCAGTTAGAAAAATGAATCAGACATTAAATTAGCATTTACTGTAATGAAATCAGACCTGCATAATTACTTCACTCCAATTACACTCATCTGAAAATTTGCTGTGTTTCCCTTTTGAGCATCAAGTAATCAAAACTCTTATTCGGCTGTGAGGGATACAATATTCTTTTCCCAAGCACTGACTACAGGCATTGATTCTCTATGACAAAGGGCTTCTGTAACAACTTAATTGATTAAAATATTTATTGAGTTCTCCCAATGTAATAGACATGTTGCAAAGCATAGTTACATTTACCAGCGTAAGAAAATTCACTACCATGTGCAGAATTTGGTACCAACGGTACCCAAAATTACTATCTAATATGTCAAGGCAGAAAAACATTTTATAAGTAAACAGATGAAGAAAAAAAAAAAAGACAGAAGCACTTATTTTTCTGTATGTATTGGTATGAATTGAATTCTAGAATTAATCAAATCTTCCATCTCTGTTGAGTCCGGGTTCTGTGTGGAAAGGAAGCTTCGTTTTCAGTGATTGGTAACAGAGGCCGTGGTCACAGCCTCCTCTAAGACATGGGCCCTATCTCACAAGATTGAGATTGCATTTGTATATTTTAAGTTATACTAAGTTTTCTGGTATTCATGTAAATAATGGTCTATATCAAATAGTGATGAAATGTATGAACTTGTTTGCATCTTGGCTTTGCTCCTGGCTAGTTCTATGATCTAGTTTATATAACATTTGACCCTCAGATTCCCTATCTTTAAAAAAAAAATGAGAATAGTACATTATAATTTGCAAGGTAGTTATGAGAATTAAAAAACTTATATGGAAAATGCTTATCACAGATTTGTGGTACACAGTGAGCCCTCAATGGATTTTAACTGTCACTGTTTGTTGTCAGAACTCTGCTCAAATCTGCCCTCTTCCTAGCAATAAGAATTCAAGAATCATGTCAATTCCTAACCTTTATTTAACTCTTACCATGAACCCAAAGGATACAGTAGGTATGCTTGTCTCAGGGCAATACAGTTAAGTTAGAAATTATGTATATATGTAACATACACGCACATATAGGAATATAGGAATCAAATTGGAAATATGGAAAGGAAACAAAACAAATGCTAAGTGTTGTGATACATAGTTGAGTATTTATATCATGGCATGAAATAGAGTGATTGAATCTTGGCATAAAATAGTTGAGTGAAGAGAATTTAAAGGAAAGGCCAGTTTAAAAATATGTGGGTAGGGTTAAGGGAACCATCACAAAATGGTAGAGCAACCAAGAACGGGCAAATGTGAGGAGGCTTTCCCACACCATGGACCAAGGAGGAGAGGAAGCCATGCCGAGAACCTGGAGAGACCATGGGTATTACTGTAGGAGAGAGCCCGGCCACTGCCCATCCCTCTGTGGGAGGGAGCTAACCTCTGTCTTTTCAGAGTGGTGTGGTGATGGCTCAAGGTAGTCACCAAAATAAGGAACAAAATAAGTAGGAGTTTAACAGGAAAGAGAGCGTTTATTATTAGTGACTTGTACGGCAAGCTTGGCCATGTTCTAGCGACTACAAGCATCATGGAGCGTCCAGTGCTTGGATGTGATACATAACTTTTGAAGGGCATCAGTTGCTTCCTAGAAACTTTCCAGGGTCCTGATCAGGCTGTTCCCCGAACAAACCAAGTTCACATGATCACATCTATCTGTTCATGTCAGAAAGTCCCTAGAACACTGATTATCTCAAGACAACCCCCCTGCAAGGTCTCACACCTGCCAGGTCTCAATTATACCCATTCCCATCATAGTCCAGGCCAGCCTGACCCAAACCAGTCCAAAATAGGCTAACCACCATCTGTGGCTAACTAACTGCCTAACCTAATATGTCTTCATCAAACCCCCAAACTGGCTGGAAGCAAGAGAGCTCAGAAACCCAGGTGAAGTCTCTGGAACATGACAGAGCAGGGTAGAGAGTGAATATGAAGAAGCCAACAGAGATAGCAAAATATTCATAATGCATTTAGGAATTCAGAGGAGCCACAAGGATTCAAACTGTTTCAGGAAGCTGCTCTCACAACAAAAGCTGGCCTTATAATAAGACCTGCCTTAGACACGCTTACGTGTACATTGCAATCAAACACGGTATAACCCCTCTGCTGTGAGAATTCTACCAAGTGACATGCTTACGAGTCCCCCTCCAGTAATGGTGCTAGCATAGGTGGCAGCAATGCTTAGTGAACCAGCTAGGCAAGAGCCCAGGATGTTTCCTTGCAAGTCTTCAGGAAATGTAGAGAGCTTATTTAGCAAGCAAATTATCTTGTGTGAGCAGAGTGAACGAAATACACAGGGAGGGAGAAATCTCCACTAACAAGATATTAGGTCCCACCTTGTTTCTCCCTTTCCCCTTACATAGCCAGGTAATCTGTGGGAAGATAAATGTGGTCTCTTGTCAGGGAGCCTGCTGAATCCTTCACTCCGCTGCTATTGATCACTCCTACCAGACCTATTCATTTGAAACTTGCTATTGATCTGTTTGTAGAATTCACTTCAGGACTTATTTTGTGACAGATGCTTTCAACAAGGGATTCGTTGTGGGTCTTATTTGTAATTTTGTTGTGGTTAGCTGTTTGTATGTTCAAAGAGATTGTCCCAAATGTTTGGTCTTATCATTTTGTGCAGGAGTAGTAGTTCAGTCTTTCAACAGGTGATACAGTGAATCATTCATTCCACTAAATATTTTTTTATTGAATCTTTTGTGCCAGGCACTTTGGTAGGTATTAGAGATGTATTCATTAGCTCTGACAGGCCAAATTATTTTCATTTCTTTTGATTCTAATGTACTTATAATACTGTCTTTGCATTATTCTCTTGAGATGGATGCTCAGGGCTAGCTGGGGCTCAGCTGGAAAGAGTTCTGTAATTGATGAGCAGTGTCTACAGCACTTTGAGCTGGGCATCTGCTCACCTGGTTGGTCTAATATACATTGTACCTTAGTACCCCTTCTTTTCCAGAAGAAAAAAAAAAAAAACATTTGTAGTAACAGACAAGTTCACTTTATCTATAGATTTCATCTTACCCAGAAGGCTCTCAAAATATTTTTTGAACAAATTAATTTAAGGCTTTCTTCACTATTGTCACAGTAGGTACAGGGACAGCTGCAATGGGGTTTTGCAGTAAAAGAAAGAGATTGGTCTCAACTTCAAATATAACAAGAAAAAATGGAAATTTAAACTAAGGAGCAAAGTCAAAGAGAGGGGGGTCAGTGGATGAAAACCTCAAGAGTAAGGGCAGAGTTTCTGGCTAAACTGACCTAAGAGGATTCTTGTTAAAATCAGGCCAGGACGAAGGAGAGGACGGTGAGGATGAAGAATTTGGTCAGGTACTATCAATCATTAGATTTGTGGGTCAGGGATTCTGGCTAAACCAACCTGAGAGAAGTCTTGCTAAAACTGGGCTCTCGAAGGGGATCTCACAGGACATTACAGGGCTCCAGGCGGCTGAACCACACACACCAAGAGGAGCCTGATTAATGTGTGGGCAAGAGGAGAAAAATGCTGTCACCTGTGTGTGTTGCTGTTTGTTCTTTTTTTCTTTCCTTGTCTTTGGTACCTTTTTTATTTTTAAATTTGGTTAGCTGTTGTGTATTTTTACTAATGCTTACCCTGATCCATGTAGTACACTAATTGCTTCGAGTGCATCAGCTCATTTAACCCTGTCAGGAAATTTAAAATGTGGTTGTCTCTCTTATGGATGAAGAAATGAGTTTCAGGAAGATTTCTGAGGTCTTAACTTGTCAAAAAATATACAGTTGGTACGTGTAAGGCCTGGAACGTGAACCCAGGTCTCACTCATTAAAGAGCACACATATTTACTATGTCAGTATATCCAGGGATTTACCTTTTTTAATTTAAATATCTGTAGACTATCTTTTTCTCTCTTAAATACTTCCTGTTACCTTGAACCAGGCATCATGCTTGTATAGGTGTGTGTAACATGTCTTTATATATGGATAGTTCTATATGGCTTGATCTGTTTATACACAAACACACACATATATAAAGAAGGTGCCAAAATATGTATATGCATTTTCAGACAGGAAAAATCTGTATTAAATTTGTAATACACAAGTCAAAATTTACTTCTGCAATTATTAGAGGTGCTCAAGGTGACTTGTATTCATCTTTTGTTATTGGTATATGTTGAGTATAACAATTATAATACCGCTTCCTCCTTTCTTAAAATATGCATACATTTTTTGGTACCATCTGTATATAATATAAGAAATACATGATATAAATATAATGCAGAAAGTGTATATTTATAAATAAATATAGAGAGAGACAGAGAGAAAGAGACCCACATAAGCCCTTTAGGCATTTGAGTTTGTGGTTCCTGCCCTAGAAAATAGCATTGTTCATGGAGAAGACTGTTATTTTATTTGTGATATTATCTTAAAGGACCTCAGATAACACAGAGGAAAGAGCTTAAGAGGGAAAGAGCTGGATTATTTTGCATAATAAAGTGACAAGAGTTGATCCCTGACAGTTCAAGAAAAGTTTAGGACCCTAGAATTTGGTAAGAAATAGGGGACTAAAGTGGTTATTAGAAAGAGGATGTCTCAAGGTAGCAGTCTGAGAATTAGGAGGAGGAGAGTGAGCAGTAGTAATAATAATAATAACACTAACAATAATAGTAAGAATAGGAATGACAACCTTAGAGGAGGGAAGGCCCAGAAACTTGAACTTGCAGAAGAATACAATTTCAATTTTTGCTAGTGTTGCTGTTGTGTTTTGTCAATGAGATTCTGGTTGGGAGAGGGAATTTGGAATAGAAGAGATAAGAAACTATAGCCTCTTTCCCCCAAGAGTACTCAGAAATGATAGCAGCAGTGCTGGACTTCCCCCAAGAAGACTGAAGTTAGGTTGCTTGAATAGTAAAGTAAACTGAGAGCCCGAATATTAGAGTATAGGGGGGCACTTTGGTTTTAGGGCTTTCGGTCTTTTAAGAGAGCCAAGAGTTGCTGCTGCTTAGATTGATTTTGGAACTCCTACTTCTTCTCCAAGCAAGAACATTTTAACAAATAATCTTTCTGCTATAAACCTGTTTTACAAACACCTTTTGCTGTCAACCTGTCCTAAAAATATCTGCGTTAAAAAAAAAAAAAATCAGTTCCAGTTGGCTTTGATCATTTTACTTTACGGTGTTGTGTTCTGGGGGCACGATTTGAGATCACCGTATGCTTTATACCACCTGCCTTTGTAAATATTTTCCAAACTTTGTCCCCTGGAATGTTTTAAGATGGATTCTCATTATCACCAAATCAACAGTCAATTACCACTTTTAAAGAATCTCAAGACATGTTTGTGTTTCCTTGAAAACATAGGATTAGATTCCATTACCATAGTTAGCACTACTGGGAGCCTGGGAGCCAGATACTTTCTCAAGTAATTTGGCGTTAACTATCAAATGTTCATAATAACCCTATGAAGCTGCTACTATTCCTATTTCCATATTTTTTCTCTGAAAAAATCACTGAGATGTGTAGAAGTGAGATATTTTGAATAAGGTGTCATGGCAGTGAACAATATCAGAGTTAGGATACAAACTCCAGCAATGAGGTTTCAATCTAAGCCTATACAACATCTCAATAGAAGCAGTCATGGTTATTAGAAATAGAACAGTTTTTGATAATCTCACTTTATCATTTTTAAGCCTTGAACTTTTAAGAAAGCACCACTGCTGTTTTGTAAGCAGTGAGCAGAAATAAATGTGCTCAAATTGTGGCCTTTGGGAGCTTAAGTTACTGAATAAACATGGAAATGTTGTTGAAATAGGTCTGGGGGCTGAAAAGAACTCACCTTCCCTTTCACTCTGATTATCCCTGGAACAATCTAAGACTTCTAGGTGGGGAAGAATTGTAGTATTTTTGACGAGATACAAGATTCTCAGGCTTATCTTCTATTACAGTGACCAGTGATTTATAAACTAAGGTAATTGGCAAAAAGGTGAACAAATTAGGGAGAATGACCTGGAAGGACTCTTGAAGATTAGTTGACCACTTAAAAAACAAACACCATCTCTGTGAATTAGAAGGTATAAACACATTCATTTTCTTCAAAACAGGCTCTAAAAAAAGATTCATTTGGATGAGAAGTTTTATTTCAGCATGACTGTCATCAGATTTGAATGATTTCAAGTATGGCTCCAGTTGTTTAGGAAATTCTCACTTATCTGATTTGGTGAGAGCCATTTTTCCATGTGTGAAATATTGGCATGCTTATATCTTGTGCCCTTCTGCTTTCTTTGTCTTGAACAAGCTCAGCTGCTAGTTACATCAGTGATCTGTAAATGATCAGTGATCCTGGAGTGGTCACTTCTGACCTAATCAGTTGTATGATCTGTTACGAAGAATTGGAAGAAACAGGTCTGCTGTAGAAACTGTCTTACAGGGTGTACACTTGCTGGAATTGAAAGACAAAGAACATCGGGGTTGATTCTGATAATTTGCATCAAGAATTTATGAGATGGAAGTTGATATATTTGCTCTCAATAGCCCCCATTCATGGTAAACATTTTTAAAGTAATTAATGATTTATTTATTATTTTTTTAATTTGGGATTAACTGAGTGTAAAAAGAATTAAGTTACACTGATTGCATTTGTTAGATAACATTTCTCTTATATTAGGTCTCTTATATATAGGTCATTTCAAAAGTTTTGTCCGTTTTTATGAGTCTACTTTAAACTGTAATGTCTCAGTGAATATTTATTCAATTTAATTGAAATAAGAGCCATTTGAATCAGTGCACTTTTGCCAACGTAATACAAGTCAATTAATTCCGTCGGCATAAAAATTGGGTGCTCGGGATTCAGTGAAGTCAACGAAGGCCGTTTTTGTTAGGTCCTGATTGGCAAAGATTCTACCGGTGAGAAAGTTATCGAAGTGCTTGAAAAGATGGTAGTCGGTTGGCGAGAGGTCTGGGGAGTATGGTGGGTGGGGCAGAACTTCGATGCTCA